>JAAALK010000284.1:5800197-5970197 GCA_019279435.1 Zizania palustris
TTGATCTGCTAGTCAGGTTAAGCTCTATGGATCTCATCCGAGGATTGCCCAAGCTTAAAATGGAGAAGGATCTGGTTTGTCATCCCTGTCGTCATGGGAAAATGGTTGCCGCTTCTCACTCACCTGTGACTCAGGTGATGACTTCGTATCCAGGCGAGCTTTTACATTTGGACACTGTTGGTCCAGCTCGGGTACGCTCAGTCGGTGGGAAGTGGTATGCACTTGTGATTGTTGACGACTTTTCTCGTTTCTCGTGGGTTTTCTTTTTGGAGTCTAAGGATGAAACTTTTCAATTTGTCCATGACCTGATTTTGAAGCTGAAGAATGAGAACAATGGTCGGATGCGAGCAATTCGCTCCGACAACGGCTCTGAGTTCAAGAACTCTCAGTTCGTCAGCTTCTGTGGTGATCAGGGTCTGGACCACCAGTTTTATTCTCCTTACACTCCCCCACAGAACGGCGTTGTGGAACGAAAGAACCGCACGCTAGTTGAGATGGCCAGGACGATGCTCGACGAGCACAGGACTCCTAGGCGTTTTTGGGCTGAAGCCATGAACACGGCTTGCTATCTTGCCAACCGTATTTTTCTTCGAGCTTACATTGGTAAGACTTCATATGAGTTGCGGTTTGGCAGACAGCCCAAGGTGACCCACTTGCGAGCGTTTGGCTGCAAGTGCTTTGTGCTCAAGAAGGGAGGGCATTTGGACAAGTTTGAGTCTCGTTGCTGGGATGGTATTTTTCTTGGATATGCATTGCATTCTCGAGGTTTCCGTGTTTGGAACCTCGAATCCCAGCTGCTTGTCGAGACATGTGAGGTTTCTTTTGACGAGTCCTTGCCTTCTTTGACTCCTTCTTTTGAGCTTTCTGGTGATGATGAGCTCGGAGAGTCCATCTTCGAGGAAGATGAGGATACTCCAGCTGCTGTTGAGGGCGGGCCTTCTGCATCCCCCGCAGAGCCTACATCTTCTGTGACTTTGACTGATGATGAGGGCGGACCTCTGATCACTTCTTCCACTTCAATCGAGCCCCTTCAGTCAAGTCCAGAGGTGCCGGCTGCTGACTCCGGTGAGGTGACTTCAGATCACCAGGGAACCCGAGCAGTTCAGCGTGACCACCCCTCAGAGCTCATCATTGGTGATTTGACTGGGAGGACTTTGCGTTCTTCTACCTCTCTTGCTGTGTTTGCTGAATCTGCGTTTGTTGCATCTTTTGAGCCCAGAGACATTTCTCATGCTCTTTCTGATTCTAATTGGATTAATGCTATGCAAGAAGAGCTTGAGAATTTTGTCCGCAATCGGGTTTGGACACTAGTTGAGCCGCCACCAGGATGCAACCCCATAGGCACCAAGTGGGTATTCAAGAACAAACAAGGTGAAGATGGGGTTGTGGTGCGCAACAAGGCTCGACTAGTTGCCCAGGGTTATTGCCAGAAGGAAGGTATTGACTTTGAAGAAACCTTCGCTCCTGTTGCCCGTCTTGAGTCCATTCGTATTCTTCTAGCTTTTGCCGTTTCGAAGGGTTTTAAGCTTTTTCAAATGGACGTTAAGAGTGCTTTTCTGAACGGGTTCATAGAAGAGGAGGTATATGTTAGGCAACCCCCCGGTTTTGAGAACCCTAAGTTTCCTCGACATGTTTTTAAGTTGCATAAAGCTTTATACGGGTTGAAGCAAGCCCCCAGGGCTTGGTACGACCGGTTGAAGCAATTTTTGTTGGGGAAGGGCTTTGTGATGGGTTCTGTGGATAAAAC
Organism: Zizania palustris; assembly: GCA_019279435.1. Taxonomy (NCBI): domain Eukaryota; kingdom Viridiplantae; phylum Streptophyta; class Magnoliopsida; order Poales; family Poaceae; genus Zizania; species Zizania palustris. The sequence continues at coordinate 5,801,945 of JAAALK010000284.1, forward strand.
TCTTTTCTTGCTCAGAGATGCTTCAGACTTCTTAGTCGCACAGATTTACGTGGACGATATTATCTTTGGCGGTACTACTGATTCTCTTGTGTCCAAGTTTTCTGAGCAGATGCACAGTGAGTTTGAGATGAGCCTCATGGGTGAGCTCAAGTATTTCTTAGGGCTCCAGATCAAGCAGACCAAGGACGGCACCTTCATCCACCAAGGTAAGTATACTCGTGACATGCTTAAGAAATTTGACTTTGGTGGTGAATTGAAGCCGCAGATGACCCCGATGGGTACTTCTGGGGGTCTGGACAAGGACGAGAGCGGTGTCAAGGTCAATGAGAGAGAATTTCGAGGGATGATCGGTTCGCTGTTGTACTTAACGGCAACAAGACCGGACATACAGTTCGCCGTGGGACTTTGCGCACGTTTTCAGTCTTCACCACGCGCGTCTCACCGGCAGGCTGTCAAGCGCATTTTCAGGTATCTCACCTATGCGCCTGATCTTGGTCTTTATTATTCAGCATCATCATCACTTGATTTATCTGGCTTTTCGGACGCTGACTTTGGTGGGTGCCGGTTGGATCGCAAGTCGACTTCCGGTACTTGCCAGTTTCTTGGTTCTTCCCTTGTATCTTGGTCTTCTCGAAAGCAATCTGGAGTTGCTCTTTCGACCACAGAGGCTGAGTATGTAGCTGCTGCTAGCTGCTGCTCACAGATGGTTTGGATGATCTCCACTCTACGAGACTTTGGGTTATTCTTTCCTACCAGGGTTCCATTGTTTTGCGATAGCACTAGTGCTATTAGTGTAGGGAAAAACCCGTGTCTTCATTCAAAAACCAAACATATTGATGTGCGCTTTCACTTCTTACAGGATCAATATGAGAAAGGAGTCATTGACCTTATTCATGTTGATACCCATCATCAGTTGGCTGACATTTTCACCAAACCCCTAGATCAGTCTACTTTTGAGCGTTTACGAGGGGATTTGGGTGTTGTGTATCCTTTCTAGGATATTTTGCGTCAGTTTTCTTTCTTCTTTACTCTTTTCTTGAGTCCTTTTGTGTGTGTTCATATCTTGCATATTCACGTATCACACTTTAGAGATGCTTCTGTTATATGATTGAACTGCTTTACTTAGTCTAGCGGGTACATGCTTTTGTTACATGTCGATGATCATGCTTTGATTCAGTTCACTTGATATACCTGATATCTGTCATGTGCATGGCTTTTACGCTTTCAACTTGAAAAATGATCACCATTGCTTCTGGTAACTAGCATGCGTAGGCTGAGTGTTTTTGCTATCTGTTACATGCCTTGTAGCCAGTTCATCACATAGATGCAGATATGCAACTTGGACATCTTTATGCTTTAACATGGAAAATGTGCTATAAAATGATAAAAATCAAAAATGCATGAAAATTCCATTCCTTTTTATGCTTAAATCGAAAAGATCCAAGTGGGTTTGCTTTGTCGCATTATATTGTTCTGGATTGCTTACCATAGCACTTTGGTATGAACTAGGACATTATAGTGTATGCCGAGACCAATGTCTTAAGCTTCTGATGGTCCAATTCTGGCCTAGGCTTGACTTGGTCGGTTAGCATAAGGTTTGACATGCAAATAACCCTTGGCAAAAATGACAAAGGAAAATGAAAAAGCCTGAACTTTAAAGGGATAACAAGTTTGCTGAAGCACTTTGTTTTGAACAATGCTTATCTTGGTATATATCAGTTAGCTTCTGCATCTCATGCTTTACCTTGCTTGTTTACTAGACAATGTGGTGATGTTTTTATTTGCAAAAATTGACAAATGCGTGCTAAATGACTTTCTTTAGATATCATCTCTTGCACTGATCATGCCATGTGTCTTAGACAGTATCTCTTTTGCTATACCTGTTAGATACTGTATTTGTAGTCAATCATATCTGAGAAGCATGCTTTCTACACTCCACCTGCACCCCAGCTGCATTCACTGCATATTTTGAGGGGGAGTTGCATTTCAGGGGGAGTCTGTGTCTCTTTTTGAGTGCTTGATGAGTTCACTTGTCAACAAGGGGGAGAAAATTTGGGATCAGAGTTTAAGGGGGAGTTTTTACTCTGTTGATATCCTTGTTGTTCTGAAATCGCACTCATTTTGAGCTTTTACATTTTGGTTAACCATAATGACCGGTTCTTGCTTTTGGTTGGCTTTTGGTCATTAGGGTTAAACTTTTACCTTATTTTTCTTCTTCTTTGTTTCCTTGTGTTTTGTTTTCGTGTTTCCATATTTGTTCGCAGGTGCTGAAGAGCTGAGAATTGAGGAGTGTTGACAATGCTCTCATCAAGGGGGAGATTGAGGAGCCATGCTGAATAGCGTGGGCCTCATGGCTCTAGAGGTGATGAGTCATTGTCAACGATAGTCAAAGAGGACTGAAGAAGAGAAGAGATCTGCTGTTTCATGGGCCGCGTGTGACTCAGGTACACGGGCAGCGAGCGACTGTCGGGCAGAGGAGGCTGCGAAGTCGGGCTGGCCCAATCCGGGTACATGGGCCAGAAGCAGTAGAAGACCCACTGGGCTGTTGACCAGGACTGACTCAGGTACACGGGCGGTGAGCGATTGCCGGGCTGAGAGAGCTGCGGAGTCGGGCCGGCCCAATCCGGGTACCTGGTGCAAAGCTGGTGGAGGCTTTGTCAGTTTCGGCGTAAAACTGACAACCGTTGATTCTGTATCCGACTGTCCAGAAGAGTAGCTTCCGGATATGTCATCTGTTACTCTAGGCCCACAATCAGTCAGTTGTGTCTGTAAAAATACCTAAGGGCAGTAGAGTCTTTTTCTGTATTTTTGAGTCTGTAAAAACCCTAAGGGGCTGGTAGAATATTCCTAGTGTTGGGCTGCCTATAAATAGCACCCCAATCCCTAGGGTTTGGACTACCCTTTTTGCTGAAATTGAATACCACTCTTTGGGTCACTCTTTTCCCTGTCTTCTCTCTCCTGTGTGCGCCGCCAGGCCCTTGTGCTCCTCTGTTCGTGGCTCATTTTTGCTCAAATCTCTTGGATGCTTTTAATCCTTGGTCCCTGGAGAATTTATTGTTTGCATCTGGTTGGTTTGGAGAGTTATTGAGTTGGATTCGGGCTGCTGTATTTATTTCTTGGGAAGAAGCTTCTTCGGCTGGGTGTGTTCTTCACGGTGGTAGTACTAGTTCTTGCTGTTGCAAATAGTACTGCCTTACTGTAGCTACAGTGTTCGGCTGCAGCTTTTCACCTTCTATTGCCCAGCTTTTTGATCGAAGCTGACAGTCTCTTTTGCCTTTTCCTGGTGTGTCTGCCGAAGCTCGGTTCTGTGCGAAGCCCCTCAACTCCGTGAGGCAAGCTCCGATCGAACCTTGTTAAAGGCTTCGCTCAGTTTTTCGAACTTCGGTTTCTGTGTCTGAGTTGCTAGCTTCGAAGTTCCCCTGTATCGAAATCATCGCATACTTCGAACTGGCATACTCCGAATCTATCTGTTCGAAGTGCACACTTCGTTAGGCTTCGAAGTGGGGTTCGAAGTTTCTGTCTGTTCTGACAGACTTCGCTTCTTTGTTCGAAGGTTGTCTGTTTGTGTGTTGTGTTCGAAGTTTGTGTGTTCGAAGGTTTAGCTCCGAAAGCTTTCGGTTCTAAGTGTGTTCGAAGTTTTGTCTTCGAAGTGTATACTTCGAAGAAGGCTTCGGCACTGTTTACTTCGCTCCGAAGCTCGTGACTCGAAGTTGCGTTCGAAGTCTTGTCTTCGAAGTGCTTACTTCGAACCAAGCTCCGGCACTGCTTTTACTTCGCTTCGAAGTACACTTCGCTTCTTACTTCTTCGAACTAGGCTAGACAGTGACACCTTCGGCATTTCGGACAGACTCCGACACCAACCTCCGAAGCAGACCTCGACGTGCGAAGGGGGCTTCGCCAAGACCCGAACAGGAGACAACTTTGGACAGTAACTTCTCTTTTCACTCTATACATACTTAGATCATTTCATTGAGAAGTATAGGCCTGTTACAACTTGTTTATCTGCCTAGTTGCACCACTTTAGGTTTACACTGTTTATCATCAGTTGCTTCTAGGTTAGAAACCTTTAGACTTAGGCCTACTGTCTACTTTCTACTGCATAGTATTTTTGAGGTGCGTTGGGTATTGGGAACAGGCCATAGATTCGAAAGAATTTTTAAGGCGCCCATTCACCCCCCCCCCTCTGGTCGCTACTTTCGGTCCTACATGAGGCTGGAGAACCAAGCTGCATCTCCGGTCATGTGGCGCGAACAACCGGAGTCCATGATCCACGTGCCCTCCAAGCCTCGACCTGTCGCCTACACAAGATGAGAATGTCTCGATCGCTCAGTGCTGGGGTGAGTAAAATAATGACGAGGCATCCAGCACTGAGTGACACGAGTAGTAGGCACAGTAAAAGCAGACGGTCTACGCACATAATAATCAGAATGATGCAAAGTGCGAGGTCTACCTATATGCTGTGAAAGAACAACATGTCGAGGTCTCCTATTCTGACGAGGTACAAATCTGCTAGCCCGAGGTCTACCACCATATGGAACATGGTGAAGACCTCGAGGAGCAAAACCTCTCCGAGAAGCACGAGGAGCCTCAAAAGCAGGACGGTAGTACATCTCAGACTCATGCATATCTAAAGATGGGTAATGCATGTCCTGGTAACTCATCGCCTGTGCGCGTCACTCATCCTTGATGCGACGAAAACAGAACCCAACCAAATGACCCGCCCGCTGACAATAAGAACAATGGAACACTCTCCTAGGGGCACTCTCATGGGTCACAGGAGCAACTCTCACAGGCTCCTTGGGTTTTCTCTGAGTGGTTTTCTTGGGAGGATTTTTCTTGGCAGGAGGAGTGGTTTTCTTTGGTGGATGGGTAGGCTTTTTGGCTAATGGGGTGTCCAACAGAGCTCTCTCTTTCTCTAGGGTGGTGGGAGAGGTAAAAACAGTTTTGGACTTACTATCTGAAGGTATCCTCTCAAAACCCAAACCTAGAGCTACCCCGGCTCTGTCAGCACACAACTTGGTCTTGGCCAAGAGCAAATCCATCCTACCCTTTCCCTCAGTGCATTTGTTTACCACGGAAAGAAGGTATTCATTTTCTGACATGAGGTTCTCAGCTCGCTCTCTAACAGTGCCTAGCTGGTCCTTAAGGGTAATGCAAGTGTCACACACAGGCTGCACATCCTTAGAACTACCGGCCCTCTCCAATCTAGCCTCCAAATCATGAACATGCTTATCACGTAAATTAATGCTATCGCGTAATAAAGAGCAGTTCATGCATTCAATAATATCCTGAGGTCTAGAATCCACCTCCAAAAGCTGCTTCTGTGCATTCTCAAGCTCAGAAAGAGTTTGAGCATGTACAGAACGCAACTGAGCAAGCTCACCCATGACAACGGAACAAGATTCACATTCAGCATCATCAAATTTAGACTTAAGCATGGCATATTCAGTAGAAATGTTTTCTAGCCTAAGTCTAAGGTCTTTTCTTTCTCTAGCGGCTTGCACAAGTAATCTATCCTGACCAAGCACTACTTCATTCAGCTCATCTAATCTAATTAGAAGCTGGTCAGATGATAGGTTTACCTCAGATGAGTCAAGCTCATCGCTGCTGTGATCGCTGTCGGCCATGAAGCAAAGGCCGGTGAAATCTATTCCCTTCTTGTCCTTCTTGTCCTCCTTCCTTGGGGACTCCTCCTCCTCAGAGCTCGACTCCTCAGTTGAGGATGTGTCGATGTCACTGAGAGCAGCAACAAAAGCTCTGGAAGCGGCCTTGGCTACTTTCTTAGCCATCTTGCCGCGCTTGCCCTTCACAAAGGGCTTCCTCTCCTTTTTGTGGTATTTGGGGTGCTCACTCTCATCTCTCTTCTTGACCTTGGGGCAATTGGCCTTGATATGAGAAGTGTCGCCACATTCATAGCAACCACTAAAACCACTTCTCCTCTGATCCCGTCTCTCATGATGAAAGCGGGTGAACCTCCGGGCAATGAGAGCAAGCTCATCATCAGCTAGAGTGTCCACCTGCTCCTTTGTGACGGAGACCAGGGAGGACAAAGCAAAACCATCTGCAAGAACACAAGTGCCTGATGTGCTTGGTTCTGCAGTGGTGCCACGGCTAGTGCTAGAAACCAATGCCAATGGTTGTGGCAAAGAGCTTCTGTGCACAGCCAGAGATGCCTTGGCAATCTCTGTGGACTTCAGCTTGCTAAAGAGTTCGTCACAGATCAAAGTGTCATAGCCTGTGGACTCCTCAATGCTGGATATCTTCACTTCCCATATGCTACGGTCAAGCGCATAGAGAAGCTTGATAGCCCTATCATGATCACTGTAAGCAAGCGTCCCGTTGGATCGCAAGTTACTCACTATCGCGTCAAAGCGAGAAAACATGGCATCTATAGATTCACCAGGTGCCTACACAAACAGCTGATACTGTTGGTTGTAGGTGCTTTGGCGCCTGGCCTTAATCTGTGTAGAGCCCTCATGAAAAATAGTGAGCGTTGTCCAAATCTCCCTAGCAGTCCTAAGGTGCTACACCCTATCGAACTCACTTCGGCTCAAACCGATGAACAATATATTTCTTGCCTTGGAATTGGCATTATACTAATCCTTCTCTGTTTGAGAGGTGCGAGTCTCAGGGATGGAGTATTGTGATTCCACAATCTCCCAAATTGCATTTCCTTGGCTTAACAAGTAAGCCTCCATGCGCACCTTCCAGTATGCGAAGTCTGTCCCATCGAACAGAGGAATTTTACTGCCTCTATCCATGTCGCCAACAGATCACAAAACCGGTTAAGGTCAACTGGTGATCTTAACCTGCTCTGATACCAATTGTTGGACCGGAAACGGCGACCAGAGGGGGGGTGAATGGGAGCTTTTAAAATTTCGGGCTAAAAACTAGCCTTCGGTTTCAGTTCTGTCTTCTGCGGAACAGGCTTCGAACACTACCTTCGAAGGTCTGGTTCGGAGGTACTTCGACACCTTCGAACACAGGCTTCGGAGGAGAAAAAGTTCGAAGCTAAGAAGACTTCGCTCCACTTACAACCCTCGGAAATCTACTCTGCTTAGTCAGTGCAGGCTCCGCACACAGGGTGCTTCGAGCAGGCTTCGCACTTCACCCTTCGCAAGAGTGGACAGCCCTCTGAGGACTTCGACCAAGTACTTGGCGGCAGCAACTGGTGCTGGGCTTCGTACACGAAGGTCTACACGCACACAAAAGGACTACGCTAAGGGCTTCGACACAAGAAGCAAAACGGGCCTCGGTCAGGGCTACGCTAGTAAGCAGCGAGGTCTTGCCTCCTGTTACACAGAGCGAACGCACGCTGACAAAACACACACCTCGCACAAAAACAGCCTTCGCCTCAACAGGCTTCGGTGCACAACAACAGGCGAGGTATGTAACGCGAGCTCAAGCAAAAAGCACAAAGAAGCAGGGCTTCGCTGCTTGAACAAGGAACACAACAAAGAACTCTCTGGATGTATTTCAGTCGAAGTATGTGGCTACAGGAGCTCAACAGTAAATGCTCAAAGTGTTAAGTGTTACCTACCGAGCTCCCATATTTATAGCCCACAGTTCATCCAAAGGAATTGACTACACTACCCCTAGGGTTTACATTCATTTTGTCTCTACAGAACTAAGGGGTACAAAAGGTAGTCCACCTTTATTTTGGAGGCTTCTCTGTCAGGTGCAGAGGGGACAGTGTCAGCCTTTTTCAGAACAGACAGTGTCAGCCTTTACAGTGTTGATTTCTGGAACCTCCCTTCGCACCGGAGGGTGCGGTAGCTTCGGCGCGAAGCCTGCAGCCTGTTGGCCTTCGCTCCGCCGAAGAAGTCCTTCGATACAATGACGGTTTTGAGCCGAAGCCGTCAAAGCCCTTGGGCCTTCGCACCACCACCTCCGGAGTGGATCACCACGGCTTCGCAGCTACTCTCAGCTCGAACACCGTCCGTCCGTGTACCTAAGCCATGCATGGCCGAAACACCACAAGACAACCTTGCTCCGGAGCTAGCCTCGCTCCGAAGTCGTCCACCCTCCGAAGCCCCACCTTCGGAGTACCACCCTTCGAAGTCCCTCCTTCGTCCAAGGCTTCCGCATGAAGCATTCCATGAGCACTTCGACGCAGTGTCTCTCCCCGAGCACACTCCTCGACGAGCCTCACCCGGACCATGCCTTCGATGCGCCTCGACTTCTGAGACCTTCGTCGGGTACCTTCGAGTGTCTCCCTCCGGAGCACACTTCGAATTCCATGCCTCCGCAGAGGACTTGTTTCACCAACTCCGAAGTCACTCCATTCGGAGTACCTTCGAAGTGCCTCACTTCCGAGGACTTTGTCTCGGAGTACCTTCAGCCGGAGCCACGCTCCGCACTCTCTGTCTTCACCTGGTACGCCTCGACCCGAGGACCGACCCGGACCACCTTCGCAGCCACCGTGACGGAGCTCCCTGCTCCCCTAGCATCAAGCCTCCCGCTTGACCCAGGTTCACCCGGCTCGAACCTTGTCCGTCGCCTCCGAAGTCCCTGCGCACAACAAAACAGACAAGTGTATCCAGTACTCCGGAGACCTCTCCGGGTTAGCAACCTTCGGCACACACTCCGATGTACCGCCCAAAGTACCGAAGCCTTCGGTACGAACCCAGTCATTGCGTACTGTCGGACCCCTCCGACAGGCACACTCCACTGCACAGCTGCAGCAAGCAAACACCGAACACACTTCGGTGAAACCACCTCCGAACACCCTTCGGAGGTACCACCTCCGAAGCCCCTTCGGAGGTACCCTTCGAACAGAGGGTAAAATGCCTGTCAATCACTCATCACAAAACACCGAAACCAACCCTTGGTTTCTCAAAGGGGTTAGAGGGGGCCTGAAAAATGGAGGCTTCAAAGAACATTTTCATACTCTCTAGAGTACAGTGAAGGTCTTTTCGCACATTAAAACTCATACTACACATACAGGAGTAAGGTTATTATCATTCGAGAGGCCTGAATCTCTTTCTCTGTCTCTTAGATAGAGATAATCATCGAATTCATCCATAGAGTCCCCTATACCTAAACAAATACACACCATGAATACCCTCATGGTGTACTGTCGCTCAAACAAGCAACAACAACTCTGGTCGTCCAAGTGTCTGCAGTCGGACCATCCTCTCGAGTATAGGACTCAAGAGCCTTCAGACTATCGATCGCTTCTTTGGTTGTTGGATAATACGACCGCTTCTATGTCGTCTTTAAATCCTTTAATGCTTTGTCGTACGATCTCTCTTTTTAATCAATTGTCATAAACACACTTGAAAATACCCCAGCTAGAGTCATATCCCAACAATAGGAGTGCCCTACCGTGTGTAACAATGAAGCTTGTTTGGTGTGATGGTTTCCCCTTTCTCAGCTATCTGGACCCTAGAAATTTAGTAACCCAAAATTACAATACCACACAAAGTTATTAGTACCATAATTGAAAAAAAAACCTTTAAAATAAAAAGGGGTGCAGGTTTAAGGTTTCGAGTGCTGGCAAGTTCAGCATTTTTCTTCTTCTTTTTCCCTTGAGGCTCAATCACCGTAAAACTTGGGTTCAAGCTTTCCCTAGCCTCTTTTTATTAATGGACTCCTGACGTCTACGAAGGAGTGTGATTCATTCGATAAATTCTTATATCTATATCTATCTCTAAGGTTTTTGGGTTTTGCAAAAATCCATAGACATACGGAAGAGAAATGCTATTCCCACTCCAGACAAACAGAGATCTTACTCTTGCCAAGCGCGGGACTGTCACCGACGATTGGGCCTTTTATGAACTTTGCCAAGCCCGAATCGACGATCCCAAGGTCTCAAAAATCCTATATCTAACTTTCGAATTAAATTTCATAGAGCTATGATGTTACCGTGTTGGTTCAAAGTTAATAACGAGCAATGAAATGAGATAAAAAAATATATTTTATAAGTACTATTGTTATATTTAGAATGAATTTTAAACTTTTCACTCGAAATGGCTACCATCTTGCTCATTGAGAGGTTGAAGGGGACAGTAGGTTCTTAAATCTTTGGAATCATCGGCTTGGAACGATGTTAAGTTGGTAGTCTTCTGTTGTTTTTTTTGCTTGTAAGATTAGTGTTTGAGTTGTTGTAAGGTCTGGTTTGGACCTCCCGCTTGCTTTAAAAAAAATAAACTTTTAAATATGCTATATTGTATAGACAATAATGTACAATGCTCCGTTTTTTCTATAAAAATGTCCTAGGTTCTACACTTCTACGGCCCTCTGATCTAAAAACTCTTAGTGGGACCGGAATGTCACTGAACCTGCAGCTAGCTGGTAACGGTCAACTGGATCAGATCACATCGCATGGGCAGAGAGTTGACTTATATGTCAACTGATTGACTTCTTTGCTTGACGCGCATGTGAGAAATGAGATCGAGGGTAGTCACCCTCTTTCGATCCGTTCAATCCAGATTCAATGGATGTTAGAAGGGGGTTTCGCATGTGATGGAATTTATCTTACAACAGGCAGGTTACATTTGTTCCAGAGTTCTAAACCGTCAAAAGTTTTACAAAACATCTCGAGTGCTTGAAAATTTTACATTTACATTTACATTGGTGAAACAACAACGCTCAAAATTAAGTTTGGTAGAGATCGATCGCTTCCAGGGAAAATGCCGTTCATGGTGGATGTTCTGAGATCGAGAGGCCTTTATCGTGCAGCAGGACCGGTGCTCATCGTTGGAGTCCTTCCAAAGTTACGCTCCAGCTCAAACGCAGCACTGTTCTGCCTCGCGTCGGTGGATTGATCGGTAGCGTAGTACATGCTGCTCGAGCTGGGATCGCCGCCGCTGCTGCTGCCGCCGGTGGACTGGAAGCTGTTGTTAGCTGCGCCGCCGCCGACGCGACGGCGGCCTTCCTCGAGCTGGAGGCACTCCCGCAGCTGCGCCACCACGTCCGTCATGGAGGGCCGCTGCGCCGACGCCTGGGCGGTGCACTTGAGCGCGACGTCCGCCGCCTTCCACACGCCGTTCACGTCGTGGTCGCCGTGCATGCGCGCGTCCACCACGCCCTCGATGTTGCCCCGCGCCAGGCGCTGCCGCACCCACTGGATGATGCTGACCGGCTCCGGATCGCGCACGACGGCTGCCTTCCCGGTGACCAGCTCGAGCAAGACGACGCCGAAGCTGTAGACGTCGCTCTTTGTCGTCGGTTGCATCGTCGCCTGGTACCTGCATGCATGCATGCATGTGTTCATCTATCTCTGTTCGATCCGCTAGCTTCTCACCACTCCGAATTTCTCACGGAAAACGTTAGGTACAGACACACGACGACATACTCTGGATCGACGTATCCAACCGTGCCGACGAGCGTGTTCGTGGACACGTGCGTGTCGTCGTCAAGATCGAACGCCTTGGACAAGCCAAAGTCGGCGATCTTGGCCTCCAGCCGCCCGTTCAAGAGGATGTTGGTCGCCTTCACATCTCTATGAATAAGAGGTGGGTTGCAACCCTTGTGTAGATACTCCAGCCCTGACCATTATCGTCCAAGCAATTCGAGATTATATTCGACCACCAGTGATCAATCTTCCAGATCACAACATGTAAAACCAAAATTTATCTATCAGTAGTTACCTTGTGCGGATTCCAACGCGATTCGAAGCCTCTCTCTCCAGGTTAAACAACTCCCGTTGTTCTTCTTCCCTGCAAGGTGTTCTTGGAGGGTTCCTTCCGACATGTACTCATACACAAGTGCCATGTACTCCCCGTCCTTGCAGTAGCCGATCATGGAGACAAGGTTCTTGTGGTGAATCCGGGTCAAAACCTGAGCCTACATATAGATGAACTTGACTAATATAATCACACTGCACTACAACTTTTCTCAGTGGATCGGAGGAATTGAAACCTATATATGCATACATATATATCAAGATTAGCTAGCTAGCTACAGCCAAAGAGAGATTAATTCTTAATTAATTACCTCTGCGAGGAACTCTTTGGCACCTTGGTTGGAAGATTCAGAGCGCAGCTTGACCGCCACTTGAGTGCCATCTTCCAGGAAGCCATTGTAGACGTAGCCGAACCCTCCTCGGCCAAGCACTCGCCGGAAGTTGTTGGTTATCTTCTGCAATTCACTGTGTGTAAACCGACGGTTCTCCACCAGCCGCATTGACGATGAACTGGCCACGTCTGCCGGCTTTGAGCTCGTCGTCTCGTTTTCAGGCTCTACAGAATTGTTTGATCCTTTGTGTGCAAAAGAACCATATAGTTATATTATAATAATTCGTTCGGTTTTTAGTCAAACTCTAAACAAAAATATATTAACGTCTATAATAATACTCCGTTCGTCCGATTTTGATATGTACCTAACAAAAATAGAATCCAATTTTGATATGTGTATTACTCCATCAATAATACATCGGTACATGCATGATTATTTGGGTTATGTGTGACTCTTCTTCAATGCATCGTCCTTCCTAAACCAAATTTTGTATGAAAACAAAACAATAATAGGCTACGGATGGAAAAAACACGAATCGATATATCCATATTTTTATACCAATCAATGACAAAAATAATGATTTCTTGGTCTCGGTGCTACACCCTTATACATGTATCATGCACGAACGAAGGGAGAGTATAACATAAATACGGTACTAAGATAATTTCATAGTAGATTCATTAAAACTAATTTGATACTATAATTATTGATATTTTTTATAATATTTGTCAAAACCAGAGAAGTTTGACTCAGCAAAAGAAGTTAAATGATTTATGATAGGTAATGAGCAATTACGTTTCTAGCAAATCTCACCTTGCTTTTTCTGTCTCAGGAAGCAGAACAGTAGTATTGTGACTGATACTATCACCATAAGCAGAGCTACAGGAACAGCTATGTAGATAGCTAGCTTGCTCTTGTTTTTTGCTGGCCGACATGAATCGCCGTTGGTGCAAAGGTTTGGATTGTTTCCATATCTGTTAACGGAGTAAAAATGAAAATTAGTCAAATTTATTCTATTTTCAAAAATTGCCCAAAAGTTTTTTTAATATTCACTGGCATCGGAAGAATGTTTTCTTAAAATAATATATTTTTTAAAAAAAATTCAAATATGTATACCAAATTCAAAAAATTACAAAAGTAATAGGCGGTCGGCATTTGAAGTGCCGATTGAAGTCCAGTCGGCACTTCAAATGCCGACTGGTGCTGACATAGCATAGTCGGCACTTGAAGTGCCAACTGGAACTGGCGTGGCATCCAGTCGGTACTTCAAGTGCCGACCGCCCGTTAGTTTTGTAATTTTTTCAAATCGGCATACATATTTGAAATTATTTTTTAAAAAATATTATTATTTTTTTTAAAAAAATCAAGAATGTGGTGTACACTTGGTTACCTTAGATCTAGGGCTCCATCTTGAATTCTCTTGAGAAGTCCTGATGGAATTGATCCACTGAGCTGATTTCCTGTCAAATCTCTTTAAGAACACACATAGTACAAATGTCAATTAGCACTATGTTTCATAATATTATAACCTAGAAACCAGATTTAATATTTTATAGTATAATGAATCTAAACGATATGTCGAAATATCAAACGGGTGGGGGAGTACTAGAATTTAACAAAATATGGGGCAGACTTACAAAACTGTCAACGAAGGTAACTGTGAAAGGGCATCTGGGATTGAACCTGTTAAGCTGTTGTTTGATAAATCCCTGCAAGATTTTCGAATTTTCAACGCGAAATCCCCCCCGAAACAAAGGTGAATTAACAATTTAACATCGTGGCCGCAAAACGTACAGGTATTGAACACCCTTGAGGTTCCCGAAAGAGGGTGATATCTCGCCACTCAAACCACTGGAGGACAGGTTTCTGCAAAGCCAAAGAGAAGATGATCAGATTCAGATTCAGATACGTACCCTCATTTTGCATGAACACGACGAGTCCGAAATCCGAATTCAGTAGGACGCATGGACTGAGCTACTATACTTACAAGCTCGTGATTCTTGCAGGGTTGGAGATGGCATAGCTGCAGGTCAACCGGTCCCAAGCTAGCGTCTTGGGCATGCAGGGGTCACCCATCCAGTTCTTCTTCACCTGGTACTTGGCCCTGATCGCCGTGATTGCGGATACTGTAATTGAAGTCCACGCAAATTTTCAGCAACACGAGACGCGGTTGAATTGAATCCGCAACTCTGCGTGCACCTACCGTCCTGTGAATCCGTGCCAACGGAGGCGGTGGAGATGACGGAGAACACCTCGACGGCGTTGATGGCCGGCGGCAGCGTCGAGTTGGCGGTGGCGTTGAGGGTCATGTTGTACTCGGAGTATCCCCGGTGGGGGTCGACGCTGAAGATCGCGTCGGAGTAGAGGTAGTCCGGCGTGAAGACCTTCGGGTACCACAGCTTGCCGTTGAGGTTGATGTAGAGCTGGCGCGAGGCGTTGGCGGGGAGGAGCTGCAGCTCCGAGAAGTGGAGGATGGCGACGTACCCCGGCGTCGGGTCGTTGGGCAGCGGCACGGCGTCCCAGCTGAACCTGATGTTCTCGGAGGCGTTGCGCGGCGTGACCGCCGTCTGCATCACCGCCGTCGGCGCCTCGAACTGGTCGTTGTCTAAGTTCTGCACCCTCTTGGTGGTTGATATCTCGTTCCACGTGGTCGAATCCACCCATGGCAGCCAAAGCCTGTCGTGCGGATCATCCGGGTACCTGCTCACAGTCAATTCCGTTTATTAGCCATCTATCAGCCACGAGTTCACTGCTCTAGAAGTCTAGAACCGATTTGGCATTACACTAAATCTTAATACCTAATCTTGTTCTATACAAGAGTGTTAGCTTCACGGAAGGCACCAAAGGGTCAGATCTATATGGTTCTGGGCGTCATAGCGTGGCGCGCAAGGGCCCCCTATAGTGATGGTGTTTCTGTGGCAAGTGTGGGGGTGGTGTCAGTAGTTGTCGACGGTGACCAGGGACGTCTCCGGCTACCGTTTTCGGTGTTGGGCGGTGTTGGGCGGTGCTCGGAGGCTTGGTTAGCGTGACCGATAATTTCACAACATTGCTTTGATTGCTCACTTCTAGCTTTATCTCTTCACTCCCCTTTGAGCTCCTACTCTTGTGTAGTTGCATTCCTTCTCCGTCACGGGGCGCTTTTTAGTTGTAGTGGGGTTTTGGTCTAGAAGAAGCTAGCCAAGCCTGTTGTTGTTGTCGTCGTGCGAGTGTGGTGTTTACAAATAGACGCTAGCTTAGTTGGGCAGTAGAGTTTGTTTTGGGTGTTGGGGGCAGCTAGGGTGTTTTCAAGTTTGTGAGATGAAGCTATAGGCGAAAGCTTAGCCCAACGCTATTGGGCCAACATTGATAGTGCTTTTGAGCACTATGTTCCTCCCTTGAGACTTTACCGAGTAGTTTTCCACTCTTTTCTAGCAAGTCTCTTTGGTAAAACCTTGCCTAAGTCTCTTAGGCGGATAATTACGATGCTTCAGCATCATGACCTCCCTAGAGGTATTGTCTTTTAGGTCTTGTTTCTCATTTTTATCGCTTTCTGCTCTCTTCTTAATGGAGTTGTTTTGGTGAGTGTTGTTATCTCTCTTACTAATATTTATCGGTCTCTTCCAATAATGATACTGACTTAGTGTTAATATTGTCTCGAGTCAGGGGTTAGTACTGCTTGACCTTGTTAGAGTATTTTTGTTTTTTCTTGAATACAACCTTATAGAATTGCAATGTCTACAATTATGTTGATTAGTGATAGTAGAATTTAAAAAAGACAAAATCATTAATAAATAAGTATCATATGTGATTGTTATCGATCCAATTCTCTAATAATAATTATATCTAGAATATGATTAATAAATATACATAATTTCTAACTATTTTAAAAATAGCTAATAGTGATGACCGTGAATCTGTCACCTAAACTATTCATAACTTAGTTTAGTAGTTTTTTTATAGCTTACTCTTTAATACCATTTAATATTTCTACACAACAACCTATATTTGTCACATATATAATCAGAATGAGCACGAAAAAGTCAACAATATGTACTCCTTCCGTTCACTTTTAAATGACACAATTGATTTTTATCTTAACATTTGACCATTCGTTTTATTCAAAAAATTTATACAAATATGCAAAAATATAAGTTATACTTGAAGTACTTTCAATAATAAAACAAATTATAACAAAATAAATGATATTTCAAAAAAGTTTTTTTAATAAGAGGAATGGTCAAACGTTGAGATAAAATTCAACTGTGTCATTTAAAAGTGAACGGAAGAAGTATCGTATACGTATATAATATATTTAATTTATACGTATATAATATATTTAATTTATGTTAGATAATACTACGAAATTTCTTGTTATTCTCCTAGAAAATCTCGGACAACGACTTGCTTGCATTCTTTCAAATTGACAAGGTGATTCTATATCATTTGTACCGATAGGTTAAGATTATTAGGATAAGATCTCGGGGAGAGGGATTCGGATCCCTCTCCCCACATGCGCACTTAGCCCCATGCCTAACAGAACCCCTATTCTCCTGTGCGCCCTGATCGGGGGCGCCCCAACCGAACCATGGTTGAGGGGCCCCTGCCGCTAGCGCTATATTAAGGGGGAAGGGCTCAGGCTACAAGGTACTGATACCTTGCACGCCCAAACACCTTCCCCACATTCCCAGACCCGATCTAACACTTGCGCTAAGCGGTGGGAAGCCTCCCTCGCCGCACCGACGCCATGGCATCCTCGTCGTCGACTCCGGCCCCCTCCGGTGAAGGTACACACACCCCTTACTCTCTCTGTTTATACCTAGACATATGCCATGTTCAACCTAGACTCAGCAAACTCTTCTAGACCTAGGCTAGAGATCTAACCTAGGTGCTATCAATGGTATCAGAGCCTCCTAGTTTTAGGCTAGTTAGGGTTTAGGCGTCGGACCCCTTTGATCCGACGCCATTGCTGCGTTCTAAGCCCCTGTATGAACCTCTGTTGCTTTCGGTTTCACCGTGAAACCCTAGGCAAAAGCACCTAAGACATCCTTTTGTTAGCCTCGGCTAACCCTAAGAGAAAACTGAGGAAAACCCTAAGACGCCACCCCTATTGGCCTCTGGTAAACCCTAAGAAGGCGAGGGAAACCCCCTAAGAACCCCTGGTTTGTTCGGTTTAACCATGAAACCTTGGACAAATCCGTAAGCCCTCCCCCTCCACCCCTCGGGTAAGAACACAAATGAGTAAGAACACAAAAAAAACAGAAGGAATCCGGGAGTTAGGGTTAGGGTTTTAAACCCTAACCCTAACCCTAGCTAAGAAAAAAAAAGGGGCCGGGAGGACCTTGCGGTGTCCCTTGACTCGCCGAGCGCTGCGCGCCGCCGCTCGCCGGTGAGCGCCGCCGGCCGGGTCGCCGCCACCGCGGACCGACTCGACGGAGGGCCACTCACCCTCGGGTGAGCGCGCGCTCCGGCGAGCGGGCCCGCCCTGGCGTCCTCCGCCGCTCAGCCTCCTCCGTGCGCTCGCGCCGCCGAGCGCCGCCGGGCCGCCATGCGCCACCCGTGCGCCGCCGCGCCGCCGGGAGCCCTCGCTTGGGTGGGAGGGGAAAGAAAATGGATTTAGGTTTAGGGTTCCGGCGGGGTGGGGGGCCCTTTTATGCAGCCGAAAGTGGCGCCTGGATTGAAAGGCTGTGATTTGGCCCAGGCGGGATTGAGAAATTCCGACCCAGGCCCACGTTTGGCAGCGCGCGCGCGAGAAGAATTCTGGCCCAGGCCCAGGACCTCGACAACCTGCGTTTTTTTGCCTGTTTCGGCTGGACCGTGCACTGTGTGGGCCAGAAAATGCTTTTCTATTTTCCAGAATTAAATAATTAATTTCCTGTTTTGATTATTTTCTGGAAAATGAGAAAATTGCCCAAAAATAAGATAAAATTAAGTTTGATGTAAGAATAATTTTGTAAATTTCATCACATTCAGTAGTATTATTCTGAATTTTTTGAGTATTTTTAGAGCATTTCTTTGATATTTTCTGATTTTTATAAGACCAACGTCTTATTTAAATTAGAGAATAAGATTTTATTAAGTTATTAAAAATTCAGAATAATTTTCCTACTGATTTCTTTGTACTGATTAAACATTTGTTATATTTTTTTAAGTCTTCTGCTGTGCTACCACATGTTTAATCAAATTTATGTTCATCCACTACATTAAGTTTATATTTTTTGTCGATTAAATTTTAACCAACGGGATAATTTAATTGACGAAATAAAAGTTTATTTTAGTCATTTTTGCATAGTAATTTTATCTCCTGACCAACGTTGGTGATAAAATCACTGTGTTTTGAGATGAATTAATTCTATTTCTGCCCAACGGTGATGTAGAATTAATTCCTATTTATTTATTGAGTTTTCACATGCTGATTTGACCAACGTTAAATTAGCATGTCTCATTTATGCCTGTAATTAATCCATTTTGACTATTATTTTATCAGGAAGCTTACTCGCTCAAATGAATCATATTGAGAAACTTAGAGGGGACAATTATGGATCTTGGCGAGAGGGTCTGCTAATCGCTCTCGCCATCTTAGATGTGGACTATTCTTTGCAAGAAGCATGTCCAGTTCAGCCTACTGAGCCAGTGATACGCACTGGTGAGGCAGCTGACGCATTTGCTGCGTGTCAGCTGGATTTTGCCCCCATAAGAATGAAATACGACATTGCGTACGAAAAATGGAAGCACTCAAATAGAAAGTGCTTGATGATTATTAAGAATTCTCTCTTAGAGCCAATCAGGAGCTCTATCCCTGATTGTGAGACAGCAACTCAGTACCTCAAGAAGATCGATGCTCAGTTTGCTGGATCATCAAAGGCAGCTTGCGCCTCAACAATTAAGAGGTTTATTAATGAGAAATACCGCGGTGGAGGCGTAAGAGACCACATCTTAAGAATGAGTAACTGGGCTGCTAGCCTAAAGACTATGGAGTGCGCACTGACATAAACTTTTATAGTTCATGTCATTATGAGCTCACTTAGTAAGGATTTTGAGCATTTTGTCATCAACTACAATTCTCTGCCAGAAGTGTGGACATTTGAAAAGTTAGTGTCCAACTGCGTTCAGGAGGAAGAACGCATTAAGGAGGCTATAGGTGGTGATTCAGTTCACCAAATTCAAGATAAGGGGAAAAAACAATTTACGCCTAAGAAAAATACTAAGACCTTTAAGAAGAAAGGAAAGGCGCCTAAGGACAATGATGTCCCTCAAGGCGTCTGCAGGCATTGTAAGAAGGAAGGACACCACATGAAGGACTGTGTGGAATTCCTCAAGTGGATGCACAAACACGGTAACGATGAAATTACTTGTATAGATGAATCCTTGTATTTAGATTATTCTACCAACACTTGGTGGATTGACTCAGGTGCAACTGTTCATGTTGCCAACTCTTTACAGGGATTCGCTACGACGAGAATTTTGGAAAGAAACGAAAGAACAATTAGAGTTGCAAATGGCATCGAAGCAGAAGTTGAAGCCATTGGAAATCTCCCTTTAGAATTTAAGAATGGCTTTGTAATTCTTTTGCGCGATGTTCTTTATGTTCCTTCGATGCGCAGAAACTTGATTTCTGTTTCATGTTTAGCTAATAATGGGTACGATTGTCATTTTGGCGACAGACAATGTTCTATTATTTATGATAATAAAGTTGTGGGTCTTGCCTTCGAGCATGACAAACTTTATCTTCTGTCCTTAAGTGATTTAGTAAATACTATTAGTGAGACAGTCTCGTCTAGCAAAACAAATAAGCGTAAGAGAATTAGCGACGTTTCTTCGAAATTATGGCATTGTCGCCTAGGCCATATTTCGAGGGGGAGGATTGAACGTCTAGTTAAGGAGTCAATTCTTCCGCCCTTAGAGTTCGCAGACTTAGATCAATGCATAGATTGCATTAAAGGCAAATATGAGAAACCAAGGGTTGGTTTCGGTGTTTTGTGATGAGTGATTGACTGGATTTTACCCTCTGTTCGAAGGATACCTTCGGAGGTGGTACCTCCGAAGGGTGGTTCGGAGGTGGTGTCACCAGAGTGTGTTCGGTGTTTGTTTGCTGCAGCTGTTGCAGCGGAGTGTACCTGTCGGAGGGGTCCGACAGTACACAATGACAGGGTTCGTACCGATGGCTTCGGTACTTTGGGCGGTACACCGGAGTGTGTACCGAAGGTTGCTAACCCGGAGAGGTCTCCGGAGTACTGGATACACTTGTCTGCTTGTCTATGGTGCGCAGGGACTTCGGAGGCGACGGACAAGGTTCGAGCCGGGTGAACCTGGGTCAAGCGGGAGGCTTGATGCCAGGGGAGCGGGGAGCTCCGTCACGGTGGCTGCGAAGGTGGTCCGGGTCGGTCCTCGGGTCGAGACGTGCCAGGTGAAGGCAGAGAGTGCGGAGCGTGGCTCCGGCTGAAGGTGCTCCGAGACAAAGTCCTCGGAGGTGAGGCAATTCGAAGGTACTCCGAAAGGAGTGACTTCGGAGTTGGTGGAACAAGTCCTCTACGGAGGCAAGGTGTTCGAAGTGTGCTCCGGAGGGAGACACTCGAAGGTGGCCCGACGAAGGTCTCAGAAGTCGAGGCGCATCGAAGGCATGGTCCGGGTGAGGCTCGTCGAGGAGTGTGCTCGGGAAGAGGCACTGCGACGGAGTGCTCATGGAATGCTTCATGCGGAGGCCTTGGACGAAGGAGGGACTTCGAAGGGTGGTACTCCAAAGGTGGGGCTTCGGAGTGAGGTTGACTTGAGGTGCTTCGGCCATGCATGGCTTCGGTACACGGACGGACGGTGTTCGAGCTGGGAGTAGCTGCGAAGCCGTGGTGATCCACTCCGGAGGTGGTGGTGCGAAGGCCCAAGAGCTTTGACGGCTTCGGCTTAAAACCGTCACTGTATCGAAGGACTTCTTCGGCGGAGCGAAGGCCAACAGGCTGCAGGCTTCTCGCCGAAGCTACCGCACCCTCCGGTGCGAAGGGAGGTTCCAGAAGTCAACACTGTAAAGGCTGACACTGTCTGTTCTGAAAAAGGCTGACACTGTCCCCTCTGCAGCTGACAGAGAAGCCTCCAAAATAAAGGTGGACTACCTTTTGTACCCCTTAGTTCTGAAGAGACAAAATGAATGTAAACCCTAGGGGTAATGTAGTCACTTCCTTAGGATGAAGCCGTGGGCTATAAATATGGGGGCTCGGTAGGTAACATTTAACACTTTGAGCATTTACTGTTGAGCTCCTGTACACACAGACCTCGCTGGTTTTCATCCAGAGTTCAATATATTTTGTGTTCCTTGTTCAAGCGGCTAAGCCCTGCTTCTTTGTGCTTTTGCTTGAGCTCGCTTTACATACCTCGCTAGTCTTAGTGCACCGAAGCTTGTTTTGGCGAAGGGTGTTTTTCTCGCGAAGTGTGTTTTACAGTGTGCTGTCGCTCTGTGTAACACGAGGCAAGACCTCGCTGCTTACTAGCGAAGCCCTGTTCTTTTCCCGTAGTGCTTCTTGTGTTGAAGCCCTTAGCGTAGTCCGCTTTGTGTGCGTGTAGACCTTCGTGTACGAAGCCCAGCACCAGTTGCTGTCGCTAAGTACTTGGTCGAAGTCCTCAGAGGGCTGTCCACTCGTGCGAAGGGTGAAGTGCGAAGCCTGCTCGAAGCACCTTGTGTGCGGAGCCTGCACTGACTTAGCAGAGTAGATTTTCGAGGGTTGTTAGTGGAGCGAAGTCTTCTTGGCTTCGAACTTTTGCTCCTGCGAAGCCTGTGTTCGGAGCTGTCGAAGTACCTCCGAACCAGACCTTCGAAGGTGGTGTTCGAAGCCTGTTCCGCAGAAGACAGAACAGAACCGAAGGCTAAGGCTTTAGACCGAAATTTTAATAGCTCCCATTCACCCCCCCTCTGGTCGCCGTTTCCGGTCCAACAAAATACGTCAAACAAATTAAGAAAGGCGCGAAGCGAAGCACAGGAGTTTTAGAAATTATTCATACGGACATTTGTGGTCCATTTCCTGTGACATATATAGATGGTTATGATTCATTCATAACATTTACAGATGATTATTCACGCTATGGTTATATTTATCCAATTAAAGAACGATCAGAAGCCTTGGATAAATTTAAGATATTTAAGGCTGAAGTAGAAAATCAGCATGATCTAAAGATTAAGATAGTAAGATCTGACCGTGAAGGGGAGTACTACGGTCGTCATACCCCTTATGGCCAAGTTCCTGGACCTTTTGCAAGGTTTCTACAGGAAAATGGTATAGTCGCCCAGTATTCTACACCGGGCGAACCACAGCAAAATGGAGTGGCAGAAAGGCGCAATCGCACCTTAATGGACATGGTAAGAAGTATGTTGAGTTATTCCACTCTACCGGTTGGTTTATGGATGGAGGCATTAAAAACCGCCATTCATATTCTTAATCGGGTTCCGAGTAAGTCGGTGCCCAAGACACCGTATGAATTATGGACTGGACGAGAACCATCTCTAAATTATTTTAGAGTATGGGGATGTCCAGCTGAAGCTAAAGTATTTAACCCAAATATTGGTAAGTTAGATCCTAAGACAGTGAGTTGTCATTTTATTGGCTACCCAGATAAGTCTAAGGGTTTCCGTTTCTATTGTCTTGGTAGACATACCAAGTTTGTAGAAACGAGACACGCAGTCTTTTTAGAAGACGCTATGATCAGGGGGAGCACGGTATTAAGAGAAATTAGCCTTGAAGAGAAGCGGGTCTGTGCACCTACTCCTATGATTCAAGAGCCAATTCTCCATATACCTGTGATAGCACCTATTAGTCCAGCTCCAGAAGTTGGACCTTCATTAGCGACACCTGTTGTTCATGAGGAACCTGTTATTCAGGAGCCTGTAGTTCTAGTTGTTGCTAATGAAGAACAAGAAGAACAACCCCCTGTGTTAGAAAATAATGTGCCAGTTGAGGAGGACATCATAGAAAATGATGTACCAATTCAAGAAGACATTAGAAATGATGATATCCCAGTTCAAGAGAACGTTAGGAGATCACAAAGAGTAAGAAGATCAGTTATTCCTGATGACTATGAGGTTTATATGAGTGAAGAAATTCAAATGGAGGGCGATCCCGCCTCTTTTGAAGAAGCTATGAGAAGCCCTCACTCTTCTAAGTGGCTTGAGGCCATGGAGGATGAGATGAGGTCTATGAGTACCAACAATGTCTGGAAATTAGAAGAAATTCCTAAAGAAGCCAAAACAGTAGGCTGCAAATGGGTCTACAAGGTCAAACGTGACTCCCAAGGGAATATTGAAAGATTTAAGGCCAGACTTGTTGCTAAAGGCTTCACTCAAAGAGAAGGAATAGATTATAATGAGACATTTTCTCCTGTCTCTTCTAAGGATTCATTTAGAATCATTATGGCTTTAGTGGCACATTATGACTTAGAGTTACATCAGATGGATGTAAAGACGACATTTCTCAACGGGGATCTAAATGAGAATGTCTATATGGCACAACCCAAGGGTTTTGTCATAAAAGGGAAAGAAAATTTGGGATGCCATTTAACTAAGTCCATTTATGGTCTTAAACAGGCCTCTAGGCAGTGGTATCTCAAATTTGATGAGACAATTAGAAAGCTTGAGTTTAAAGAGAATGAAGAGGACAATTGCATTTATGCTAAGTTCAAGAATGGGAAATTTATTTTCCTAGTCTTGTATGTGGATGACATCCTACTACCAAGTAGCGATGTTAATCTACTATTAGAGACTAAGAAGTTTTTATCGTCTCATTTTGATATGAAGGATCTTGGAGAAGCTTCATATGTATTAGGCATCGAGATTCTTCGAGATAGAACTAAGGGGGTATTAGGTTTATCACAGAAGGCATACTTAGAGAAAATACTAAGAAAATATAGTATGCACTACTGTAAGCCTTCGCCTGCTCCGATAGTCAAGGGTGATAAGTTTGGGAACTTTCAGTGTCCCAGGAACCAATATGAGATCGATCAAATGAAGTCGGTTCCATATGCTTCTGCTGTCGGAAGCCTAATGTATGCTCAAGTATGTACACGCCCTGACTTAGCTTTTGCCACCGGGATGCTTGGCAGATATCAGAAAAATCCAGGCATAGATCACTGGAAAGGCGTTAAGAAAGCTTTGCGATATGTGCAAGGCACAAAAGGCCTCATGTTAACATATGAGAGAACAAATAACCTTGAAATAGTAGGTTATTCAGACTCAGACTTTGCGGGATGTGTGGATACTGAGAAGTCCACATCAGATTATATATTCACACTCGCAAAAGGAGCTGTGTCGTGGAAAAGCTCCAAACAAACTGTGACGGCATCTTCCACGATGTATGCCGAGTTTGTAGCATGTTATGAGGCCACCGGACAGGCACTATGGTTTAAAAAGTTTATTCCCGGTTTAAGAGTGGTCGACAGTATTGAAAAGTCACTTAAGTTATACTGCGACAATGAGCCGGCAGTATTATACTCCCATAACAACAAGAAGAGTGGTGCTGCCAAACACATCAACATTAAGTACTATGTTGTTAAGGAGAAAATCCAAGATCACACTATAAGTCTAGAGCATATAAGTACCAAGCGTATGCTTGCGGATCCGCTCACAAAAGGCTTACCACTCAATGTGTTCAGAGAACACTTAACCGGTATGGGTTTAAAGGAAAGCCTATGATCATTGGATTTATAAGGGCCCAAAATAAGTTTAGAAACTATTTCAAAGTAGTGAAATGTGTTGTAGCTGTTGAGTCACGTAGTATGTAACTGACTATTGTGATGCATCATGCTCTGTGCATTGATCTATAATGAGATAGAGGTAACGTTAAGTAAGTTAAGAACTAAGTCGAGATCTAGGGGGAGAATGTTAGGATAAGATCTCGGGGAGAGGGATTCGGATCCCTCTCCCCACATGCGCACTTAGCCCCATGCCTAACAGAACCCCTATTCTCCTGTGCGCCCTGATCGGGGGCGCCCCAACCGAACCATGGTTGAGGGGCCCCTGCCGCTAGCGCTATATTAAGGGGGAAGGGCTCAGGCTACAAGGTACTGATACCTTGCACGCCCAAACACCTTCCCCACATTCCCAGACCCGATCTAACACTTGCGCTAAGCGGCGGGAAGCCTCCCTCGCCGCACCGACGCCATGGCATCCTCGTCGTCGACTCCGGCCCCCTCCGGTGAAGGTACACACACCCCTTACTCTCTCTGTTTATACCTAGACATATGCCATGTTCAACCTAGACTCAGCAAACCCTTCTAGACCTAGGCTAGAGATCTAATCTAGGTGCTATCAAAGATTACTATTGCTTTGACTTACCTCACTAGGAAGGTATCGTTGGGAGCGCCGAAGTTGAGCCTGGCGAGCAGGACGAGGCCCTGCGTCGCGTTCGCATGCGGGTAGAGCGTGTTCTTGAGAGGCCTCAGAACCAGCGAGGAGATGAACGGCGTCCCGGCGCCGGTGTTCACCAGGCAAACCTGCACGAAATCGTCCGGCACGACGACGATGGCCTCTGCCATCGACAAGTCGCTGGGACCGGTGATGTTCACCGTCGTCCAGAAGTTGACGCCGACGTGGAGGTCGAATTTGGGCAGCTTGTTGAGGCCGTCGTAGTTGCCGTAGATGAACATGGCGCGGATCATGTACTTGAGCCCGGACACGAGTGACCGGAGCGTGTAGCAGTTGCGCGCGCCATCCGGGAAGCTGCGCACGTTCAGGTAGATCTTGCCGAGCTGCGGAGTGACGTGCTCCGCCGAGATGTTGTAGTTCGAGCCGCCGTCGGTGAAGCCGTCGTCGCCGGAGTAGGACAGCGCCGTCCTGTTGTCCACGTAGCCCGTCTTCCCCGGGAAGCCACAGTCTATGCTAATGAAACCTGCAATGAAGCGTTTACACACGATCGCGTCACGTCTAGCTCAAATTCTCAAAACTCCAAAGACCAGAAGTTGTGGAATAGTATTGTACCTTTGCTGTCAGGCTGGGCACGGCCTTGCAATACGCCGCCGGCGGCGGCGGCGGCGAAGCAGAGAAGAAGCAACCACGACCGTGCCGCCATTGCTCGCGTTGAACGCTCCCTTGCACATGCAGGAAGCGAGATCCAAGGGCATAATATATCCTTACGAGCTAGGTTTATCCTCTACTATCTATATTATATTACTTTAAAAGAAACTAATGATATCCTCTACTATCTATATTATATTACTTTAAAAAAAACTAATGATAATGAATCTGCTACTATTACTAGCTTTTTATTGACATATTGTAATACATGATGATACACCGAGAAGACAATGTATATCAACATAATTAGATGTATGACACGATGTATTTCATTTCTATTTCTATTCAAACGTGTAGTAGCTTTTGGTTTTAGTTTATATATATCTAGCGCAGTGTCTCTCAGCTCTAGTTTTCATATTTATGTACCACGAGTTAGATAGAAAAGAAATACACGCGTCATCCATTCAGTCGTGGTATATATTGCTTCCTCTTTGTATCTTGTATCCACTTAATTTTTTCCACTATTTATAGTAAGCTGGTTTGTTTGGAGAGCTTCTAGAATATAAGCCTCTTTAAATAGTTTATATTTTAAAATCAGATTACGAGACTCACTAATTGTGAAATCTGAAAATAAATTAGAATCCGAAACAGAGCCTGTAGTTTTAACTTGGAATTACTGTAATTCAAGTTACACGTGAGGATTATAACATGTCAGACTTATAATAATGAAAATAAACCAACTCATTCCGTAACTTACATTATCAATAATATATATATATATATTATGTTTATATATAAAAAATTGTGATACCTTCAAATTGAATTGTTCGAATGTGGAGAAGCTAGGATTGAGATATAAAATGACATTGGGTAATTTTTACTAAAACACATTGCATATTTTAATTAAGAAGTAAAATAAAAAAGGTTTAATTTTTTTCGTGCCATTACAATTTTCACGGTTTGCCAATATATCGTGCCACTGACAGATGGGGGCTGCCACAATCACTGACAATGACATGTAGGCAATTTCTAAAAATTATAATGATATGCAAGTAATTTTCCCAATTAAAAAACTATAGTGTATGTTTATAGTAAACTAAATTTGTCTGTTTATTTAAAATTTTAACTAATAAGTTACAATCTGACTTCTCTTTGTCAAAAAAAAGTTACATTCTGGCCGAAACGTGTCCCACACATCTCTGCCAACTGCCGAGCACCATTGTCACTGACGAGTGGGCCTTTCTGATTTTTTTCCCGTGGAACCAGAAAGTCAATGACGCTGGGGAAGAGAGGAGCAGATCACACCTGCACATGGCGGGGAGTTGACTTTCTTGTTACACGGTCAACTGCTTCGCTGTCATCACGATTTGGAGGCCCGATAGCGGTGGCCGCGGTCCCACTATACCGTCGACTCTTGACTTTTTCGCCTAGCCGCAAACCGAAGAAAAGAAGAGGGAAACCGGTCACGAACAGTTGTTGTACAAGATCGGTCAACTGTAACACTGAGAATAGCATACCGGATGGACAGTTCGTGCAGATACAACTTACCAATACCACTGTTTGACCATGAAAGATTGTTATGAACTCACGTTACCACCTACTACTACACTCTGTAGGCCAGTCGAAGGGTATATATATTATAAGCGTGCAAAGTACTGGTATATTGCGCTTATTAGCTTGCACTGAATTTTTTCTCTGTTTATCTGGCCGTCAACGATTTTGCGAGCATTGTTGTTAGGGATGGAAGAGCGACATTCCCTTTCCATATCCTCTAAAGGTATTTTTTTTCCTGTGTTCCTGTTTCGGGAGAATTTTTTCCTGTCTCAACCGGGTTAATGGGTAGAGGAAATTCTAATGAACAACACAACACAGTTTTATGTATCTAGAATTATGGTAGAGAGAGAGAAGTCTTGAGACGGCATCCGAGCAGCGCGGCGGCAAGAAATGCAATCAAACGCTGTTTCACTCCAATGTTTTCAAAAGGGGAGCCGATAGATTTGATCGAGGAACTGTTTGGTAGAGTTTCGGAGTTTGAAATATATATTGAAATTAGACTGAAATATATATTGAAATTAGACTGAAATATATATTGAAGTTAAAGTGGACTATTTGAAACTAGTTAAATCTTACTTAACTCCAGCTCTATGAACAAAGAAGCGGGAGTTAAAGTCATGTAAAACAATTAAAAACCGTGGAGTTCATTAACCAAACGGGCATCACATGGTTCCATACCAAATCGTACAAGGTGTCAAACTAGATCGTACAAGAGTAACGCAGAGGCCAGTACTGCCGTGACACGGACAAAATGGCACCCGTAATCAGCTGACGGCACATCCCTGCAAATTCAGAAGCAAATATTCTGGGAAATAGCTTCACCAGTGGTGCAATTTTTTTATTACGCCTGCTACCGACAACCCAGCGGTGTCCGTGGATTCATACACGCGGGATTATGCAAATGGAATCAAAACTGCGTGGCGGGGTGCCCCTAGGTTCTCAACAGTCAACGGGATACCACACTTACAGGCTTAGGTCTCGCCGTTCGTCGACGACGACGATGATGCAGTCTGGTCGAAAGAGCTCGCGGCATGATGATGACTGATGCCGGTAGGCAGTGGTGGCCTGTTTGCCATCCTGTCGTCGGTCTCTTTGGCTTCGTCGATGTCCTTGGGGCTTAGGAAGCTTGGCTGGTTGGTTGATGACAGCAACCTCGCCCACATCCTGTCAGTGATCTTAACCTTGTTCCGTGTGGATGTCACCCTCTGCCATCAAAAGAAAATTTCACATCACGTTGAAGTCACATTTAGTGTGTAACGAGCAGTAATTGTGGTATTTTTCATGTGAACAAATAATAATATTACTCGAAGTTACTCACATAGAAAGGTATATAGGCATGTCTGCCATTGACAATTCCAACAGTGCAGCTATAGCCGGCCATTGCACCATGAATAGCACTGTGAGACAGCAGTGTGCAGTAGACATTATCTGATGCATTGCTGGGAATAGCTCGGATCATGTAGGTAGGATCTGCAAACAGTGATAGGATAGTGTTTAACTTAGTGCACCAGAGATCAGTAAGTTGTGTTACAAACTTGTCCTGGGAAGCATACATAGTTAATTACCTATATATTTAATAGTCATCTCCATCTTTTTGATCTTGAAGTAATCCTAAATTTGAGTAATGAAGAAAATGAGTACAAAAACTGATTCCCGCGAGGAGTAAAAGGAGTGGTCCTTGAAACTTTCGAGTAAAACATATGGTTATATGTCATCATAGTTTTTAGTGACCTATCTTACGACGAGGAGATCGGACCTGAGTACAGAAGTAAAAAAATTTTGTTGGTGTGTACCTTTATCTTGTGAGTCAGCCAAAGACCAATATCAAGCAGCAGCTTATTTCCAGATGCATCTTGCTGCTCGGAAGTAGCTAAACTTTTGGCTATAAGATCCTGTCCAGCTCCCTCAGCAACAACAATAACCATGTGCTTGCTCTCTTTCAGTCTTTTTTCTATATACTGAAGCAACCCACCTTCACCATCCATATAAAATGGGGATTCTGGAATTAAGCAGCAGTCCTGCAGAAATTTGTGACAAATTGAAAAAATAAATAACGAACTCTTTACGTGGAAGTGGATTTATGGCATAAAGAATCAGAAAAGCAGGAACTCCAACATCTCGGCCTGTATGAAAAGAGGGAATGAAATATGCAGGACTTGAACTGAATGGCTGCATTTATGATCTACCTACCACATCTCGGCTTGCAAGAGTAGCATACATTGCAATGAACCCTGCAAGAGGAACATACAAATTAAAGGGCACCAGACTGAAATACCTAAGAAATCTTCTGCATGAGTGTGAGTGAAAAATAATGAAATGGCGGTGTCAGGCAAAATGCTAAGATGGTGGCTAGTTTCTTCTGCAATTTTCAGAAGTCTAACGGGTGATTTCAGAAAAGTCAACAATATAACGAAGAGGGCACACTCAGAGATGGAATGCATCTGTTTGGAACATTCTAAAAAACTTACCACTATAACGGCCCATCAGTTTTACTAAACCTATTCCATTCTCAGCACTGCAAGCTTCCACGTGAGCTGAATTAATGGCACGTTGGGCCTCTTCCACAGCCGTATCAAAACCAAATGACTTGTCAATAATCTGAGAATCAAGAGAAATGGACAGTAAGAAATGAGCCATATCCTCATATGGATTTTCGTCTGAACAAGATGCATAGAATATGCTTCTGCACAACAAAATAGACATGTCATAAAAGAATTTACCGCAATGTCATTATCTATTGTCTTGGGAATCCCAGCAACAGAAACTTTCAGGCCACGTTTTCGGATTTCCTGCACGTATTTGAAAGCAATGAAGTATGATGAAAATAATCTTTAATCAGATACACCAATTTTCAGTATTCTTACATATCTTCCTATCACTACGAGGTATTCATGTAGAGGATACTTTTTGAATAAACACATGCAAGGAAAACCAAGTAGTACCTAATTACTACATATCTTTCTCTACCAAAGCAGCATTTGTGCCACTGTCAGAAGTAATTACCTTACAGATCTCATATGCTCCCTTCTGTGTTCCATCACCTCCAATAATATACACCTGGATAATGTACATAAGCCCATGAGCTAATGACCAGTCAGAACAGCTATATCACAATGGTGCAAACAACCATATTTACCTGATTAATTCCACGATCCTGAATGTTGTCAACAATCTTTTTCGTATCATGGCCACCTCGTGATGTCCCAAGAATTGTACCACCCCTCTTGTGGATGTCATTGACACTCTTTGGTGTCAAAGTAAGGTAATTGCTAGAATAGAAGCCCTTGTATCCATTCTATAATTGGTAATATAAGGTATTAAGAGGTAGATTATCTGGAAATATAATGAAAAGTGAACACACCAAACATTCAAGTTTAATTTTCATGACAACCCCTAGTCAAGGGATGTATTAATTGTTCTAATACAGTTATACTAATTTTACATTTACATTTTTCTAAAATGTACAAATCAGCTCATTCAATTTGTAGCTTTTAGTAGAATATAAGGTTTGAAATTTTTATGGAAATGGATAGTCTGCAATATGAAATGCTTGTTAAGGTGCGATGAAAATCTTAAAAACTTAATGTAAGCTGGCATGCCCTTTCTGGACCAAAGAAAAAAGTAGAAATACAGATCTAGCATGTCTGGAAAATGCAAGAGCAACATTTAACCGACATCCATTTAATTACGGTGTAGGCAGCCATTTAGAACAGGGCACAAACCTGTATGCCATAGATTTTGTTGACATTGTACATGTGTGACAAGCCACACACAAGCTCTCTGATGACAGTGTTAAGCCCAGGGCAAAGGCCTCCACAAGTTACAATGCATGCTTTCACTTCATCTGACCCAAAGTAAACCTAATAAGGTTCAAGTCAAAATGCTTATGTCAGCCAACATGCAAGTGATACATCTCAGTAATTAAAGGACGTGGCAGCATATCCTACCCTCTGACGAGGTCCAGCACAACGGAAGTGAATGCCACGCCGGCTGTTCTTCTGAACGACCACCTATAAGGACAGAAATAACTACATGTAAATTCAGCACCAAGTACAACAACATAGTGCAAAACATAAATTAACACTTGTTTTACCTTTTGAGGTACATTGTCATCTTCATTAACAAAATATTGCCTGGTAACAATAAGAACAATAATTTCAGCTTTACACATCGCATAGCACACCCGGTCAGTTACTCACAAAAGGAAGTGGAAGATCAACCAAACAACAAAATTAAAATGATAAGCCTTACCTGACAGTTGAATAGGCTGGGTGATCCTGTAAAGGATTGGGATAAGTCTGCACACATGAATAAAATAGCAAATCATCAGCTCATCAGATGGACCATGGTTTCACCTTTTCAAAATCAATTCAATTCAGCACAATTGGCTAGTAAGTAACTCATTTGTTGGTAGTGATAGTGACGAGTGCCAATAGTAAGTGGTTACTTCTTCCAGTGGATATATCCTCCGTCTACCCAATCAAATCCCCCATTCCTCATACCCAAAAGCAGAGACAGAGTTGACATAGCATAAAAAGCACCAAGAGCATTGCAGCGAAATTTTGACAGTATTCAACAGAATTACTCTGTCGTATTCAGTATCTGTCCCCTTCCGATCCTAACCGAGTGATTAGCTCACTGCATGGCCAAGCTAAAATTTGACAGTCCAAACCACCGTAGTATCCAAAATGGACATCCAGGACAGAAATTCCCAGACAAAATCGTGCAAACGAACCCCACCCCCCGCCCTGATCAGAAATCCTCATCCAGATCACTTTGCTGTTCAGTGTTCACTCTTTACTTAGGTGGAGCTACAACTCACACGGTCCAAAAGAGGCGAAGAGCACAACGCAAATACCATGGCAGGCCGGAACGATCGCGCCAGCGTCGCAGCAGCGGAAGAAACTGCGTATTGACTACTGAGCAACAAAGAGATGGGCGAGGGAGGAGTGTAGGGAGGGTGCTCACGGGGGCATCGGGGAGGTAGTCGGCGAGGTGCGGCACGTCGTCGAGGACGTAGCCGAAGTCCCCTTCGGAGATCTTCACGTAGGCGGCGTCGGCGAGGCTGACGGAGGAGGCGTTGCGGAGGGCGCGGAGGTTGGGGTACGAGTCGCGGGATATCCGCACGCACGACGCGGAGAACGGCAGCTCCGGCGCCGCAGGGGGCAGAACGCTCCGCGCCCATGGGTCCTCGTCCTCCTCCTCCCGCCGACGCTGCTCTTCCTCGTCGTCGTCCGGCGGCAGGATGATGTGGGACGACTCCATGGCTGGGATCGGAGAAGGAAGGAAGGTAGGTTTGGGTGTCTCGCTTTCGTTCGCGCGGGTGTGGGCGTCACCGAGGCCGAGGTTTTAGCTTTGCTTGCCAGAAGCAGAAGCGGACGAGGCGAAGCGCCTGTGTTTTCCGCCGGTTTGAGGCTGGACGTGAAGCATCGTCAACGTCAATGTATTTTGGATCCGTTGGTCACATCGAATTAAAAATAACTTAGTATCTAATTGTCGAAATCTAATTATAAATATTTAGTTAAACAAAATGGGGAAATATAATGTGCGCTCATTTGGTGTCGTGCAATCAAGCGATCTAGTGCATCTAATCAAGATCTAACTGTTACATATGAAAAGGGTAAAAGTAAAAAAATACTAGGTTTCAGATGGATACGTCAGATCGCTTGATTGCACGATTGCACCAATATAAATGATTGCACGTGATATTTTCCCAAACAAAATAGATCATATAAAACAAGCGAGTACATGTTACAGAGTAAAAAAGAATTTATTTTATGTAATGTTTATGGATAACTAATTTTTTTATTTCTTACATGCTACTTTACAGCGATATTTTGGTTTCCCTAAGATTAACTATATGTTGCATAAATTTAAATTTATGTATTTTGACGAAAAAGTCCAATATTTTTTAAATAAGTATTTTTAATATATTTTCTAAATTACCTCTAATATAAGATTAGCTTAGTCGGCTCTATTTTCACTAGCTCCGATTATTCTATTATACAAGTGTTGTTTTATTTTCCGTACATTATAATAGTACATTATAATAGGTTGGACGACATATATATTTAAAAGTATCCCATCTTCACACAAAATTATTACAGAATATAAACCATATTTACATAATTTTTTTAAAAAAAATTACTAACGTTGATGATTAAATTTTAAGAACTCGGTCGCAGCTTGCAACGATCTTTTGACATTTAGGGGGTGTTTGGAT
This sequence comes from Zizania palustris, assembly GCA_019279435.1. Taxonomy (NCBI): domain Eukaryota; kingdom Viridiplantae; phylum Streptophyta; class Magnoliopsida; order Poales; family Poaceae; genus Zizania; species Zizania palustris. The sequence continues at coordinate 5,835,646 of JAAALK010000284.1, forward strand.
ATCAGAACTAAAATTTAGTCCCTATCACATTGAATGTTTAAATATTATTTTGAGCATTAAATGTAGACTATTTATAAAACCTATCCATAATCGGTGGATTATTCGCGATACGAATCTAATTAGTCTAATTACGTCATGATTTGACAATGTGGTGCTACAATAAACATTTACTAATTATGAATTAATTAGGCTTAATAAATTCGTCTCACAAATGCTTTAAATTAATGTCCAACTATCCGATATGACACAGACTAAATTTTAGTAACCAAACACCCTCTTAATAAATAAAATTTAAATATCCGTTGAAATGGTAAGCGGCGGTGAGACCGGTGCGTCAGTAGAGCGGGCCCCGACCAGTGCTGGTTTTGTGAGCCGCGCAAGGGGCGGAGGCGGGTAGTTTCGGCCTTTTGGTTTGGGATTTGGTCTGGCAGTTCGGTTGCGTGGAAACATGGAGCGGTCGCCGCTGATGGGGTTATTATATATTTATGGAGTGGGGTTGGCTCGGCTTAGGCTGCGCTTTGGCCAACGGCGGCGAGCCGCCGTCGAGAAGCATCCGGTTCGCATGGATGCGCTGCCATCACGTCTGTCCAGGCCTGTGCAGATGTTTTTTTTAGCTGGAAATTGTGCGCTCCCGTATCTTCCCAGCACGGGAACAACTGGACGGAATTTCATGCGCGACGCCGACGGCGGGGCGGCACGGGCCGCCCGGCCGACCGTGCCCTCGTAGCCTAAAAAAACCCCGGCGTACGCATACCTGTCAGTCCGTGGGGCGCGACGTGGCGACACGACACTTATTTGATTATATTTTTCTACTCCTTCCATCATATAATATTATGATTTAGATTTTATTTGGTATTGTATGATATAAAATCTAGTCAGTATCAAATTTGAAGGTATAATAAATCTGAATAATAAGACAAAGAAAATAGTATTGATTTATGACCCGTCGTATCATTACCCATATAAATCATATAGTTCCGTTACAATTATTATAAAATATACATTTATAGTGTATCTATTCCATATTATATTATAGATATTAACATATTTTTAAACCTTAATTTAAATTTAGTAAAAAATAACAAAATGACTAAACAAGTTAAACTAACCAGAGAGAAGTTCTTACTCGTGCCCATCCCCGTCAAGAAGCAAGCCCAGTCAAATTCACGGCGTCACCAGCGCCGCAGGGAAAGGAACGCAGCTGCTGGATTGTTAGCGTCAAGCTTTAGTTCTACCTCATTTCACGTTCAGGTAGTATTTTTATAAAAGAAAAGTATTCTCAATCTTAAACGACTGAATTAGAGAAGAATAACTACTCTTTTTTATAAAGACCTCGTAGTCCCCTTGTATGAACGCGTTGGGACTAAAGTTGGCTGGCAACACCACACTAACATAGATGTACCGCTGACGGCTCACGCAATTACGCAAACAACATAAACAACATTTTTTTTTCAATCATGCTTACCCAAGCAACGACCTAACAGGCCGAGGCAGGGATTAGAATTTAGAAACTCACAGATGATCGTTTCGATCTTGCTCGCGTTCTCTTGCTCTAAAGATTAAAAGATTACCAGGCAGCTGGGTTTGCCGGGAAGAAATCAATTTGCGTTACGTCTTTGGTTCCGTCTACGTTTAATAGTGCTATTCATACTGATAGATAGTGATGGATGTGTATAATCACAAGGTTACACAACTTGTTGGTGCAAATGGGCAACCCGGTTAAACAAAAAAAAATATCCTGATATGGCTTAACAATGGCTTCTCCTCAACAGTTCTCAGGAAAAACTAAACATGTTTCCTACACAACACAGAAGAACTAGAAGGTAAACAATGTTTTGCTGGCACACAGTCATGGCCATTGCAGTTTTCTCTTAATGCCAGCCACCTGGGACATCAAAAGCAAGTGCAATGTGTGTATTCTTGTCACAAGAAATCTGATGGAATAAGAGAGGTAAGTGTGCAACTGTACATACGGTTTCAAGAAACAACACTGAAAGAGGACAACTCACTGTAGGATCTGCTTGGCATCCCCTCCTACACACACTGAGTTCTGCAATTGAAACCAGGTTATCATGCTCAACTCCTGATGCTGCAAGAATCAAATCCTTGGAGCAGTGCAGTTTTCCTACACGTCTCAGCACAAGTAAAGATGTCAAAGGGGAGAATCTATGACTGACTATCAACATGGAATAAATCACTTAATTCTTTGCAGCAATGAATTCCTCTAGGTTGGTAGTATCCAATCTATTCACCACAGATACTGAAGCCACCAAAGATTTTGCCAGTGCCCCAGAATATCTAGCCTAATGAAGTGCCTGATGTCTCTGATCCAATCTAGTATAATTAAGTAAAATTCTCCCAAGTAAAGGTTCAAAAAGATAGGATCCTTATGATAGATCACTTGTGATTCAATCGAGTTCTTTGATTCTCTATCCAAGTATCACGGAATCTACAATTATAATTACCATCTGCATAGATCAACTCCTGATTATGACCAAGAAAACAGAGATCACATGACATAGCATCGCAAACTTACAGCTTAGATCACAGTAATCTACACTTAGCGGAAATGGAATGTGACAGCTTTGTGAAGATATATCAACACCCTCTGCTTAAGAAATGTTATTGTTTCACTTGGCAATTCTCATTGAAACAGAAGGCATCTGTTCTGTTTGGAGCTGCAATCTATCAACCATAGCTGAATTCAAGAAACTGTGTGAACTTCCTGAATCTACAAGTATCAACACAGACTGCTTTTGCACTAATGCCTTGAGGTGGTGAATCGTTCCTGTGCTACAGAATCACATCCCACCAAGCACCAAGGTGTCTAAAATTTCATCCGGCAAAATACCATCAGAATCCACCACTCCGGATACATAAAGTTGTGTTGGTTGTAAATAAACGCACTGGTGAGTTGATAAGTACTTGTCTCCACACTTGAAACACAATCCATTTGCTCTTCGATACTCTTTGAGTTGATGAGCCTTCCAGAGATCCCCTGTAACAAACTTTGGCTTGTCCACTTTTTCTCCTCCCTTGGAAACATTACTGACTTTTGACACCCATTTTCTCCTGCTTTCAGAATTATCTAGAACTTGTTCTTTAGCTAGTGCTAAGTGATATGACTGGCTGACTTTCCCTGGAAGCTGAGATTGAACATGTAATCTGATCTCTTCTTTTAAACCCAAGACAAATTGAGCTGCTAACCATACTTCTCCCATCTCTGCATTCTCATATAACCTTATGTGATAAAGCAACTGATCAAAAGTTCAAAACGGATTTTATAATCCTCCACACTTCCTGTTTGTCTGAGTTTTTTTTTTGAAAGCAAGCGGGAGATCCGCTGCAATTCATTAAGCTCGGAGAAAAAAAAAATAACAAAAGAGTTTATCCTGTGCAAACCAGGACCTTACAGCAGCTCAAGAGCTAATCTTACAAGCAAAACAAAATCAACAAAAGACCACCAACACTAACATCCCTCGAAGCCGATGAAACCAGTGATCTAAGAAAAAACCTGCTGTCCTCTTGAAACTCTCAAAGAGCTCCCCAGGAACCACATCAGAGAAGCTAATTTCCACTAGCGAACCACCGTGGAAAACAACAATGATGTAAATGCTAAAAAAATAGAATACATTCTTGCTCCCAGTAGACAAAACCAAACCTCCAAACCCCCTATGTAGCCTTAATAGCTAGAGTGAAAGAATCAAAATCCGCTGAAATTTTTTCTGCAATGAAAGAAATGGACTCAAATGAATTTGTAAAAATACGTCGATTCCGTTCTTTCCATACATTCCACCAGGTGTAGATAAGAAGCCCGCTAAAGCTCTAGCGATGTTCTTTACTCAAACATTTACAAGACTCATTCCACCAATCTTGATAGTCCCTAGCTGGAAGCGGACTAAAGATTCCAGATAAGTGCCGACATCTAAGAAAGTGCCTCCAAACGTCCTTAGTGAAAGGACATCCGAAAGCAAGATGGTCAGGTGTTTCTAGGTCGGTTAAGCATAAAGTACAGAAAGGATTGCAAGGGTATCCTCTTCGCAATAGATTGTCCGCTGTGAGAATCCTTTTCTTAAGCATAATCCAGGTGAAAATTTTACATTTCTTTTCAGCCATCCCTTGCCAGAGCTCAGAGTTTATTACTGGAACAATGCAACCTACAAACTGCATCTTATATGCAGACTTGACCGAAAAAACCCCATTTGTTGTCCAACGCCAACTAATAGTGTCCTGCCTATCTCGATTCAAAATGACATCTTTTACTATCTCGACAATGGTGATGAATTGTTCCAGCTGCTGCAACGAAAAAATAGTTCTCATTCCCTGAATCCAAGCATCGTTTTCCAAAGCCTTCTTCACAGAGAATTTTTTGGTTGTACTGACCTTGAATAATTGGGGAGCTAGCAGGTTGAAAGGCTTATCGCCTATCCATCTGTCTTGCCAAAACCTAATACGCTCTCCATTACCTAGAGTAAAAAAGATAGACGCATTGAAAAGGTCCAACTCTTTTGCAGAACAGCTAATAGGTAATTGTGCCCATTGCCGATGGTTTGTCTGAGTTTAAGTAACCCAATGGTTTTTATCCTCTGTGTATTTGCTTCAAACTCCCTCAGCACTGCCACCTAAAGTTCTCCCAATTGTGTCGTCCTACTTTCTGTTTCCAGGTCTTGTACCAGAGTGCTGCCTTGCCGAACAAATGCAGTGATGCAGCAGATACCTTAAATCCATCTGAAATTTGGTACCTCTCAAAGTAAGTAATGCAGTTGTCTATCCTGATCATTGCATCAGATCCTTCAAACCTTGGAAAATCAAGTTTAGGAATCCAAAGTCTCCTTTGCGTCCCCTTTGTTCCTCCACCCCTACCTTCATCAACCATTTCCCCTCCCTGTGATGTATGCCAGTATGTGTAGGAAAAACAAGCGATCCAGCGAAACTTGCTCCTGCTGCATCTCTTGTTGGATTCTCCAAATGTGATGGAGTTGCCCTCCGCAAGACCTACGTCACCTGAAGGTCACTGAGAGATCCACTTTAGCTTGCACTTGATCTAGCCGTTCTGAGTACTGCTCTAATTTCTGCTCCATGTGTGTCAATTTTTCTTCCCCTCCCGTCATCTTCGCCGACAATGCCTCCATCACCTCCATGATCCCCATTTCCATGGCTTCCATAGCAGAAATCGCTTGGCGAACTTGCAGAGATTGTCGCGCCAGGATCGAGATGCTCTTCCTCCGAATCAATCGAACCGATGGGAGCAAGTGAGCAACCTCCAACCCCAACTACGGGAATCTTACCGATCAAACAAGAGAGTTGAGAGGCACCGCGATCGAGCACAGCTTACGGTGTTGTTCGCCCGTACCGTCGGATCCGCGTGGGACACGCTCCCGATTGTGATGCCAGCGTCCTCTGAATCGAAAAGAAAAACGAGGCTGCTTTAATTTATCACTATTGTTTACAAAAATTGCTCTAAAATCATATATTTCTTTTAAGAAACAAACTATCAACTAAATACTTTATCCAAAATTAAATATAAAAAGTTTTTAAAAACCAGAAAAATATCTTATGTATTGAACAGCAACAAAGAATTACATATATAATAATTCCTCCATTTTATATTATAATTTATTTTACTTGATTTAATCCAAATTTGTATAACTTTAACCGAGTTAAATAAAAACATATTAACATTTATGATATTAAATAAACACATTATCAATATTTATTTTTTTCATGGTAGGTTTAATGAAACTTATTTAGTGCAGTAATTTTTGGCACATTTTTATATAAAATTAGTCAAATTTTAAGAAATTTGGCCAATAAAAAAGTTAAACTACTTTTAATTACGGGTGGAATATGTAGTAATTATATAACAGCCTGAAGAACCAACGTGCAAAGAGTGCCACAAATATGGCTAATCGCCGCCGACCCAGAGAGAGCGAAAGCAGAATGCCGCCGCTTGTGCCCGTTGTACCGACAAATCCGGCAGCGCAGGAGGACACCGCGGGGCGCGTCGGCTTCTAGGTTTGAGGCGCCCGGTTGGTGCGGTCATGAGGATCAGGGAGCTACGGGATGGCGCCGGGGGGCTGGAGGAGGAGGAGGCGAGGGGCAGGGGCGAGGTGATCACCGTCGCGCGGCTGAGGGCGAAGTGCGCGCTCGTCGGCGCCGGCGCGAGGGTCCTGTTCTACCCGACGCTGCTCTACAACGTCCTCCGCAACCGGTTCGAGGCGGAGTTCCGGTTGTGGGATCGCATCGATCAGGTGCTAATTTTACACCCATACATCTCGTTGCTTGTGATTTGACTAATGGATATCGGGGACAATTAGTAGTAACGTTCCGTTAGTAATTGATTGATTGATCCGGATGTTGGCTTTGTTGCCCTTAGAAACCTTGATACACATGTAGGTGTAATTTCCAATCCGTGTCGGGGATACTTATTCTGTGGTTCAACTTCGATATTACAACTGGAGCAAAGCAACTTCCTGAGCTGTATCTATCGATTATGCAGTTATGCTTGTGTAGTTGTGTGTTGTGATTACTCGAGAAATGGTTGTAGGGATTTCGGTTGGTGATCGTTTAGATGGTCCTCCGTAGGTCCAAAGTTTTGTTATGCCTCCCAATTTGAGTAATAGGACTAGCTCCATCATTGATACATTCAGCTATTTAGTATTTGGTTGGTAGTAATTCGTACAGTTGATCAAATAATATAGTGTGCCTGTGTTCATTATAGATGGTGTATCCTGATTTTCTTTCCACCTCTATTCCAATGTTTTTCTAGGTGCGGTCAACTCGGGGTAAAGGGAGTTGTCACACTGAATGAAGCGTATGAAACTCTAGTTCCAACTTGCAACGTCCTTATACCAGGTAAATATAGTACTATACCTCTACAGGATTTTGTAGCTGCATTTTTTTCAAGTATCGGTATCTTTGTGGGTAAATATAGTTTTACTTATAAAGAAGGGACGTAAGTTAGCTGACATCAAATTTTATTAGAATTTCTCGTATTATATTCTTGACATATACATGGTCTTCAATCAAGATCGAGCCCATGTGGCCTTTTTCAAAAAAAAATATAGTTCTACTTTGTTTTTAATCTTTAAACAATTGAACGCCATGCCTACACATGAAATTAATACCTATAGTTCATACTCCAGGATCCACTTATCTTTGGTGGATATTTCTATTCAACTTCTCTATGTGCATACGAAACATCCATCAATACGTGGTTATTTTTTAATGTCATTTCCTTAACTGGGTTGCATTGTGTAATCAGCAAAGCATTTGACACAAGCAGCCTTGTATTCACATTTCTTCTGAACAATAATGTCTTTCCTATCTTTATCAGGCTCACGGGATCAATCACCTCGAGATTCCTACAAGGGACTATCTATTTGCCCCTTCTCTAGAGGATATCTGTCGAGCTGTGGATTCTATCCACCGTAAGAACCACATTTCTAAATCACCTAGTATCGGCACCAGTTTGCTTTGAGGACAAAGTGAATTAAATTGGTGCTCTGATGTTGAACTGTGGTTAGGGATGGCAACGGGTTTGAAACCCATGAGTTTGATAAAAACCGTCCACGAAGTAAACCTGTGAAACCCATGTAAACTCGAATCTGCAAAATCCATGGGTTCAAAACTAAACCCGAACCTGTCGGGTATCCGAAACCTGACGAGTAATCCGTGGGTTTGGTTTATACTCTATATGAATTATATTACAATATAAATATAATTAAAAATTCATAACAAATAGGAGATTATCACATTATCAACACATAATTTGAAATGATGAAATAACTTAACATATATCAACATAACATTATCATGGGAAATGAATAGAAAAGAGGATGAACTCTATATAATTTTAAGTAATCGGGTAAACCCACGAAACCCACCGGTTTAAATCTAAACCCGAACTCGACTCGAAATTAAACGGATACCAGAACTCATGTACCCATGCACAAAATTGAACCCAAACCCGTGCCCATCGGGTACCCGCATCCGGGCGGGTAAAATTGCCATCCCTAACTGTGGTAATATTGTATCATTTTTATGGGCAAGAAAGATATCCTTTGTAAATCATGGCCACGTGTTACATCCACCGTGACTTTGTCATTGACGTGTGGGCCCGGGCCCGATGGCCCGAGGATGTTGGACTCCACATGTCGGTGACAAAGTCACTCTGCAGTTGACTGCAGTGAAACCTCATACATGTCACATTGTCACAATCATTCTTGAGTGTTTAATTAATTTGGGCAATACTTTTCCTTTTGACTTTTACAAATTACAACCATTCTTAACCATGTAATTTATGCAAGGAACACATTCCCTTTTGACCTTCCTGTTATCTCGCGTATTGGTGTCTGCTGATCAGCCTCCAAAGAAAAATTGTTCGACTGAACTGACTTGTAACATCCAGTTAAACAGCCGTGCTGATTTACAACTAAGAAATAGAGAGAATTCTCCTTTTTGGTGCCGTTGCAATAACAAGTTAAAAACATGCCACCGTACCCTTCCAATATTTATAGGCCTCGCAATTGTATAGTACTATCGCAAGTCCATTGTCATGCAAATTTGCATGGTAGTCAAGTGCCCAAACCTGAGATGCTTATGTTTTTTCTCCAGTTAATGCATCACAAGGTGGTAGCATTTATGTCCACTGTAAAGCCGGGAGGGGACGGAGCACCACTATAGTTTTATGCTGTTTGGTACGAGAAACTGCCTTAATGAAGGAGAAAACCTTGAACAAGAAAGCACACACATATCTCTGCTCTCAACTCTACTCCATATTTACAAGGTTTGGGGGGGAAACATCAAACATCCGAAGGATGGGATTTTCTCTGGGACCGAAGTCACGAAAACACCTCATAATCAAGTTCATTCAGACAAATGCACCTAACAAAATTCCCGGAGAAGAGGGGAAAAGGCGACAGACCTCGAGAACAAAGCATCTGCACGCAGCGCTGTCTGCGTGCGTTACTGATGGTAGCCGTTCTTGTTCACGGGAATCGGGGGAGCCCTGAAGCCGCCGACGGCCATCATGCTCAGATTCGCGCACGAACTCGCCGACTGCGCCTTGGCGTTGGCGTCGTAGCTCTTGCACGACTCGATCTTGTGCTGGTACGGCTTCTCCTTCTTGCGAAGATCCTCCAGGCACCTCACCTCCGACATGCATGCGAACGACTGGGACTTCCCCTCGTAGTACCTCGACAACCCTTTCCTGCAGATGGAACGGCAGTTTGGATGGTGAGCACGCGCAGAACTGTTCGGATTTCTCAAGAGAATCTGGATTTCGTGAGGTAGTAGAACAGTAGAAGACGGGTGGGTACTCACTTGGCTGGGAGCTGCGCCGTCACGGGCGACAGGTCGTAGATGCCGTCCGAGTTGAACCGCCGCAGCGGCCGCGGCGTAAACCGGCGACGCCCCATCTGGTCCGCGTCCGCCGACGGCACCTCCGCGCCGCCCTCGGAGAAGCCATCCTCCTCGTCGTCGCCCGACTCGCCGCCGGACACTGACGACGCCTCCCCGAACAGCTCGTCGTCGTCCGCCCCCTCGTACATACCCGGGTGATCGTCCCCGCCGAGCCTGCTGCTGCTGCTCATGCCCGCGAAGCCGCCTCCAGAAAGCGGCAAGGTGAAAGCGGCAGCTCCCTTGCTCCGATCTCTCGCGGCGTCTCTCGGAGGTCGTTGGCCTCTCTGCTCGCAGCGCCGATGGGGGTGATGAGACGGTGGCGCTGGCGCGGGGTTATATACGGCCGCACCGCCGGGGCGGAACGGGATTTCGCACTGTTTCAGACGCGGTACGGCGCGCGTCCTTTTGACCAAAACACAAGTACTCCACCACACGCCCGTAGCAACGTGCGGAATTTCCTGCCAAAAAAGAGAGGAGATAATGGCGCGCGATCTGCCTCCGTGCCATTTAGATTAATGTTCCGTTTAGTTTTTTAGGATTAAACTAAATTTTAATTTCCATTTATTTATTTGATTAAAATTAGTCAGTAGTTGTTTGGTTCGAGTGACTAAAAGTTATTAAATGAGTTGAATAAAAACTAAACAGCCCCTAATAAATGATTATAAATGTGTTTTGTCACATCCCAAGAGACATTAATGAGGGGTATTACCTGTCATTAGTACACTTTAATTCATTTTAACAATCACATGCTGACGAAAGGGCTAAAGTTTAGGGATCGGACTAAAGTTTATTCTCTTTTAGTCACCATGTTTAGTATTTTATGGACTAAACTTTAGTCCTAAGGTTTAGCAACGTGGAACCAAATGGGACATAAGAAGCTAATTTAACTTTAGATTTGTCTAGTTTAGCTTTTATGTTCTATACAAAAAGGGTCAAATTTTTCCATGCCATTATAATTTTCACGGTTTTGAAATATACCATCGGCGTGTCACTGACAGATGGGACCTACCAGACAGTGGCATTTTTCAAATTACGGAAAATTGTAATGGCATGTTTACAAAAATTCCATAACCGGTTGAAAAAACGGGGTTAACTATTAGGGCCTGTTTGTTTGATTGGAATTGGGCCGAATTGAATTCAATTCTTGGGCTGGCCTGTTTGGCAAACTTTAGAATTGGAAATTACAATTTCATCCATTTCTTGGGCCAGAATTAGAAGCCCAAAAACAATTCCTACCCTAAAACGAGGAAACAGTGATTCCTCTCCCAACCCGAGCGGCGCCGCACGCCAGCGCCTCCTCCTCCTCGTCGTCGCCGCCCTCCTCGCCGTCGCACGCGAGCAGGCGCGGCGCCGGCCGGCCGGCCGCGGCGCTGCTGGTTCCTCACTTCCTCCGAGCGTGACGGCGTCACGACGCGTCTGCAGGCTTCCGACCCAAGCCCCCAACTCCCCCGCGTCGTGTCGTGGGCCACCCCCCACCCACTCCGGCCTCCGCCGCGCCCGGTGGGACTCGCCGCCTCTCCTGGACGTGACACCATGGCTCCGACGATCCTGCTCCTCTTCTCCTTCCACAAACCAGGTGATGAGCTGATACTCTACCGCCCAGTTTACCATGCAGGCTGCATAGTGCCGCTATACTAGTGTGATTCTGGCAGCTTCTGAATTGAATTTAGCTAGGAAGATATACGATAGTTTCATAATATCAGAACCATTGGTCTGTTTTACCTGCTACTACAAGATGTTGGTGGTTATTATATGAAATGATAGGTTTAAGGCAGATCGGAGAAGTGGCATTAATTAGCAAATAAATTAGAATCCCCTTTAGTATACATTTCTTGGGCCTGTTTGTGCTGTATTTGAAGTATACAATTTGATTCAAATCATGAAAGCTAAATATGTTGAATTGGAATTAATCTGAACCAGTTCTGAATTGTACTTGCTTCTGAAAAATGTTAGTTCTCATTAGTTTTTGAGTTGTGTTTCCTGAAAATTATTTGATCATTCTTAGTATTAATATTCTCTGATCTGTCAGTTGTGAGATAGTCTTGCTGTGATTTTACTTGTAATCTTGTTGATGCTCATTAGATTGTTTCAAAATTTCATCAGAGAAGTCTTAATTGCAGATCCAAAAGTTTTAGTGCATGTTGTGTACTGTTTTAGTGCATGTTGTGTACTGTTTTACATCTTGAAGTGCTCTATTTCAGTTTTGATATGAATTGAGAGTAATCTGTGTTTGATGTATACAAGTTGATTCAGATCTTGAATATTGAATTTCATTGAAAGGTTCTTTACTGTTCATTGTCTGACAAAACTGAATATTGAATTGGTTGTGTAGCTGTTTTTTCTGAAATTATTTCAAACTTGTCTCTGGTATTTTAGTATGTGAAGTTACTCACCGCAGTAGTTTTGAAACTAAATCACCTCCTTTTTCCCATGTGATGGTCTTGATGCATCTACAATTCTGCCATTCTATATAGATGGATGATTTTAAGTAGTATAAGGTGGAATTGAGGTGATAACTTGATTTTTTCTTGATCAGTTCAATCTAAAAAGGTCCTTCTGTGCATATATGCCTACTGAAATGAGAGAGAGGCGTAGGAAGAAGAGGCAGAGAGTAGCATCCTTATTTGTTGCAACTGTCATGGGCATGATTGCGGACTATTATCGTAAGAAAAGACCTAGACATCTTATGGATCCCTCTTTTAACTGGAGTGTTATTCAAAACTGGATTGAACCTTGCATTGTGAACCTTATGTTTGTTTGAGATTGTTATTCAAAACTGGAGTGTGGAGATGGTTGTTTTTTTTGTGCCCCTGGGAAAATGTAAATGATGGATTAGATGCTATGACATGTTCTTTTTAAATAACCTGTCTCATTGTTACATTGCTGATTGTTACCAACCTCTGTGATCATTGTTACATTTGAGTTATGTATGTTTTGTTACCTATGATCTCCACCAATGTAAATTCCATATATAATTATCCAAACATGATATTGAATTTGATTCATGGAAAAGAATTCCATTAGCATCCAAACAAAAAAATTGAATTGAATCAAATTCTAAGCAATTACTTTCTTTGGGAATCTAATATCTAAAATGTTATTCATGGAATGAGTTTCATTTCCAAGGAAACAAACGGGGCCTTAGAGATAATGCAGACCCTAACACACCTCCGGAATCACGTTGGCTGCTGGTGCGGTGGCGCATCTAGGTGGCACGAACCGGGCCGGCCCCCTGTGTCACTGACAGGGATGGTCCCGCCTACGTGGACCCGGCATGGCGTAAATGCGGTGGTGGCCACTAGCCAACCACATGGCCCTTTCCCGGATTCTGTTCCGCGGCGGTGCCCCGGCACGGCGTGTCCCCGATCTTATCCTCTCAGCTTCGGCGAGTCTGACTTGTGGGCCCGACGAGTAGCAGCTGCCCAGCTGCCACGTGACTTCCGAGGGCTGCTACCGCAGCAGAAAGTTGCAGAGCCGTAACACAGGTGGCTGGCATGGCTACGTACCTGTAGCTGCTCCGATTTCGAAGTGGCCTTTTCAAGTTGCAAGGAAATAAAATGGCAAAAAGGCTCTCTACTCTACAGTCTACACTCTCTACTCCAGTCTCCAGCAAGCATGGGCGGACCCAGTATGGAGCAAGGGGGTACACTTGTACCCCAAATTTTTTTGAAAAAAATTGAGTATATATATATGTATGTATATATGTATATGTATATATAGGTATATATAAATGTGTTTTAATTGGATTAAAATTTAGCCCAATAATTTAATAGTTAGTTCAATAACCTATTTTTTCTAACCAACTAATTAATTTTATTCCTCTTCTCTCGTATCTTTCTAATAGCCAACAAATTGCACTACGCCACTACATACTGCTGAAAAAGTATTATGCTTTTCATATAATTCTATTACAGTTTTTAGAATTTTTAAATAAGTTCCTAAAAAATAAGGAATTATTTTATTATATGATAGTCTATGATGTAATCTTCTATGATTTGTTATAAAAGTGCCACAAATTTGTTTATATGGATTTGATCTCCGTGATAACTGTGAAAGTGGTCTGCATGAGTGTGTTGAGCCTTTAAATATAAGTAAATTTGACTATCCTTTATAGAAGATATTTTGCTGGTACCATTCAATGTAATTTGTCTGAGCACACTCACTACCCATAAGGTGTAGACCACCACCTTGGTGGTTGGCATGGTAGTCAAGAACTCAAGATGACGTCTCTTAACTGCTTCACTATCTAGATGGAAGAAGTTATATTTTTTTTATTTTATCATTATTCATTAGAAATTATATTAGTTCACTAGTGTTGAGAATGTGATAAACATTATTTTGATATATACGTAGCTAGATTAAGTGTTTATCATTGATTTAGTTTATTGTTATTGTCAAGCTAATTTTTAGTATATTACACGTGTGATTTATAGTTTGTTTAATTTCGTACCCCCAGAGTAGAAACCCTAGGTCCGCCGCTGCCAGCAAGTCCAGTCCACCGGATGCCAACTATATATGAATCACAGGAGAAAGATGAAGCCGAACCAGCGGTGCCAACACGAGCAATTCGAATCAACAATCGTGCTGCAGGTATATATATGCCAGTTCCGTCAATCCGTCGCCATTTCTGAATAAAGCGAAGACGGCGTCGCGTAAAAAAGATTGCAGGGCGGAAGAGAAAATTGCTGCTTAATTGGCGCTAGGCCGGAACATGAACACGCCAGCGCGCGCGAGTTCCCGAAACGCGGACACGCGTCGGGGAGCAGCGGCTACGCGCCAGGTGCGTGTCTCGTGCAGTCGCGCGCGCGCTCGGCGAGCCCGACACGTCGGGCGCTGGCCCGACACGTAGGCGTGGAGACCCCCCCAACCCCTAAAAAAAAGTAAAAGGAAATACTCCGGCTCGCATTGCATGCAGGAGTGTCGTGTCCTGAGTATTTATCGTGTGAAATTTTGTTTTTTCTATATTTTATAACTATTCAATTTTACAATTTAAATTTAAATCTAAATATTTTTTAAAAATAATACTGTTAGGCAAACAGGCTCACGGTGTGAGTGATTGGGTAAGCACCACGAACAATTCACAGACTTTCCGTGCTCGTATGTCGCGCACGACCTCGGCACGCCGCTGCGCCCGTCTACGAGTATTTTTTTTCTTTGGACTTTGGGTATATATCAAACCCAGATTATGTGAGGCGATAAACGCTAGTAACCCCTGTCCACGTCATGGATGTTCCAAGCCAAGCGTTTTGGATGAGCTCGGAGCCGTGGGCGGCACGTGCGTGTGTCCCGTCGGTCCTCGCGACGCACGTACGTACGTGACCTGGTTTTAGGCCAAAGTCACCAAACGAGCTAATGGCTAATGCACGGGCAGAGTTCCAAGTTCCAAGTTCCAACCGTTTTCCCCCTCCGATCGCCGAGCCCGTCTCGTCGCAGGGAAGGGAAATGACCAGCCACAACCATGGCTGGCACCGGGCGGCGCGCGAATGATCGAGCCACCACGACGAGAACGAGCGGCTGGGCGTCGTGCGAGCTGCCAGAATCACGGGCGGATTTCTTCGTTTCTTTGGCCGCGCGTGCCCACCGCCTTCTTTTCATGAAAATTAATAAGCCCGCGAAAGGATTGCGGATCTGTTTATTTTAGCTTTGGATTATAATAATCTATCTTTTTAGATTATAACAATCCAGCAAGCTGGTTCAGCTTTTTTTATAACTGTATTTTTATAATCCAAAACTGAAATCGGATAGTTGATAGTTGATTCGAATAGTTTTCATCTTTTGCTCTTTTTATTCGAATAAACTGTCGAAAGGACTCGTTTCCGGTGCAAAATCGGATGTCTACTAACCGAGTGTCATCATCCATAAAAAGGTAGAGATTCTTTTATTCATGATTATCTCGGTTGTATAAGCCCACAGAGTTTTGTGTTGCAAATCTTTTAATCTGGGGTATATCGTTCTGTGTGGTATTGTGAATTAGTGATGTAACCATCGCAGATTCACCACACCAATAATACTGAAGAACATTTTTTTGGTTTATTCGAATAAAAAAGAGTAAAAGATGAAAACGATAAACGCCTGGATCGACGGAATGCATGCATATCCTATAGGCAGAATTCTCCGTCGCAGAAACTAAAAAAAAAAGAGAACGGATCAAGAAAGAGGGAGTATCTCCAAATCGGATGAACACGCACCATGTTTCTAGTCAACGCGGTTTCTGTTCTTCTTGAGATAGCTGTGGTGTAGCTCAGCAAATGATTTCCAAGGCTTAAAAGACCTTTTTATTTTCACTTGAGATCGTAATAATCTAATTTCTTGGTTAAAATGTAAATAAAAAGTTAGTTTATTAAGCAAACATATTATAATTTGCAGCCATCTAGATTATACTGTAGTATTCTAGTAACATCACTTTTTCAGTTATTGCTCAATAACATCTAAAATACCTATTATACTTGTTGAAAGTTATCCTTACCATCTCGATCATCTCATATTATTAGCGAGCCAAATCTAATTAGCCTAATTACGCCATGATTTGACAATGTGACGATACAATAAACATTTCCTAATCATGGATTAATTAGGCTCATTAGATTCATCTCGTCAATAATTCTCCGGTTCTGCAATTATTTTTATAATTAATTCACGTTTAATCCTTCAAATTAATATGCAAACATCCAACATGTCACGGTTACTAAACTTTAGTACACGGAACCAAACACCCCCTCATAGTCGGATAGAACGAGTCATCGATCAGCACCACATAGTCATTGTTAAATCAATATAGGCTTGTTCTAAATTTGACTAGATTTGACTATCTTGATTTAAGACCTACTCCTAAGTCCACTGTAATAAAGATAATACGTGTTTGCATTATCTCTCAACAACTCAATAATACACCTTTGACATCTCGTTGACTCAGCCCTCGTCAAGATGACAAGACCAACCGGTCATTTCCACGTTTCACGTTTCTCAAGAACGAACGCTTCCATCTTTAAAAAACAAAGCTAGCTAGGGCCTGTACGTTTGGACGGTGGCCTCAAATCTGGTACGAGTGAATCTGCAAATTAAAATTGGTTCGATGAACATTGAAACCGATGCAATTTAATAGTTATTAGATTATTTTTTTATTAAAATCGTGTTGATCGGACTAGTTGCCATTGTTTTGTGAAAGGTGATTGGGAATGGATCCGATTCTACATGATCTGCCTATATTCTCGCTTCAACTTTAAAATTTAAGTTGGATCTAAGAGTTTGTATAGTATAATAATATAATTCAAACTTTTATTTTTCATTTAAAATAAAAACTAAACTTTTTAAAATTATTCAATCTATCCATTTTAAAATTTTAAAATCTAGATTAGATTATTTCTAAGTCGACTTTAAGCTTATCCATGAAAAACGTATTGCACCGACGCTTGGCCATAAAGCCCAACAATGGGCAGCTACTTTTGGTCTGTGAACTGCACAGACAGCGGCCGATTACTAGACGTGAAGGTTCTCAGATCTCAATCATGGGGCCTCCGTGGATCATCATCCATTGCCGTACGCCAGTACGTGATCGATCTTGGTGTTCGCCGACCCGCCCGGCCCTCCAAATCCCGTGCAATGATTGATAGATTGCAACGGTTAATCTGCTTCTAGCTTCTCTTACGGGTAGGGCTGGCAACGAGCAGCTCGGCTCGGCTCGGCCGAGCCACCTCTTTAGCGAGCCGAGCCAGGCTCGGCTCGGATGGTTTAGCGAGCCAAAATTCTAGCTTGGTTCGGGCTCGGCCGAGCCACGAGTCGGCTCGGCTCGGCTCGTTAGTGCTATGGTCCACTTGTCTTTTTTAATCTTTTTCAATGTGTTGTGCTCACTTAACTTAAAAAGTGACATTGTTGGGGACTCATTCCTCTCAGAAAATCAGGTGGTGGCACCGGGTGTAGCCGTGTAGGTAGCGGTGGTCGGTGGGGGTTGTGGACCAGCCAAGGACCGCTGGCCGTCGAGGGCATCGATGGTGCCAATTGTCAAGAGGGGAGAGGAGATGTGTCTATTGTTCGGTGTTTAGAACTTAGTGCTCACGCAATGATGAAAATACATAATTTGATGTTATTTACTTCACATGAATCCATGATTTTATGCACTAGATAGAGGAATAGATTCGCTCCATATACCGTGACCGAGCCAACGAGCCGGCTCGCGAGCCGGCTCGGCTCGAATGTTGGCCGAGCCAGGAGGCTTGGCTCGAGTTCGGCTCGGTGGCACAGCGAGCCGAGCCAAGCTCGGCTCGGCCGAGCCCGAGCTGGCTCGCGAGCCCCGAGCCAAACTGCCACCCCTACTTACGGGTGCATGGGAGCAGCTAGCTAGCTAGCTAGCTAATCGTCGGCTCGAGCAACAGTATCATCGGTGTAGACGATGCAGGGCCATTCCCGGCGAGGGCACCACCTAGAGTACTGGATTATCAGGGTTCCTAATTTATAAATATATATGTATATAGTTTGATATTTTTTATATTCATACTAGTCCACGTCATGGGTCACAACGGTCATAAGCCTACAACCAGTACACAACAGCAAACTAGCAACAAAAATAAAAAATAGCCTGATTCCTAGCATGCAACACGTAACAACTAGCAACTTTGTTCAGCCCAATGCAACACACAACCAGGGCCGGTCCTGATATTTTTGTGGCCTGATGCGGAACAAAAAATAGAAACCTCCATTACAAAATAATATTGAAAAATTTAGTGCCATTAACAAATCTCACACTAATAAGTTTAAATACAAAGGAGAAATATCTCTAGATTATTTAAAACAATTTCTTCTAACAGGCCTGCTGTTCGTAACTTATGACTAATTTGCAACTGAGCTTTATTAATACTTGTGAAGCTTATTAGCATACTAAATTTTGGAGGCCCCCTATTTTCGGAGGCCCGGTGCGGTCGCACCACCGGCACTGCCCTAGGGCCGGCCCTGCAGACAACATGCTAGTAGCAAGACAATCAGCTAGCCATCCACACCCATGATATTGTCCAAATGCACAATAGCTAGCTCGCTCAACAACTCCTAAATCTCCTAATCTAATCTTATGATTGTCCGCGCCTACCATGGTAACGAGCAACGGCCGAGTGAGGCTCTTGTCGCTTTGGTTACTCCATCGGAGCAGTGGAGCACAAACACATCTGATTTAAGCAACATCATATTCTCATGTATATTTGAAAGAGTTTCTAGCTAGGAACGAAAGTACCCGATACTTTATTTGTCATGTACGAGCTCGTGTGATAGGTCCCTGTAATTATGTGATTGTATCTATATTAGGGATGTCCTCATCATAAGTGATTGAAGATAGGTAAAAGATCTCTAAATCTTTTTCGCCTAGGGCCCTAAAATGCTAGGAATGGTCCTGAGACGATGTCGTCGCAGGCCTACACGGACATTGCTGTTATTGTCGTCGGCCGTGCACACGTGACAGCATCGTCTGGGCTCATGCAGAGCGCCGCGTGCATTCAAGGCACGCAGGAGATGGCCGACCGGCATGGTGAACGGACTGGACACAGGGGCGAATCCACCTCTCGGGCTGTGTGGGCAGCTGCCCGGGCTTCATGCCAGCAAAAAATGTACTATGGCACAATTGAACATAATATACTCCTTAGCTCAATCGTTAACGTGGCTCGCTGCTGCTCAACCACGAGGCCTCCAGTTTGATTTCCCACCAGCGCTTGGTAATTTTTTTTATTTTTTTATTGCGAATTTTTTCTTGACTTGAAAAGGTTGTGAATTAGGCAGCATTTTTTCTGCATGAACAAAATTTATTATTTACATTGGCGTTTAAATTATTTATATTAATTTTTTTTTAAATTCAAAACTTATCGTATTGTTTAGTGCATTGATACCGAGTTAAAAAAATTAATAATTTTTTAATTTTTTATAAAGATTTTAACATGGTATAAATTTTTAGACTTGTAGGCTCATCTAGGGTTAGTAAAATTTTGGCTCCGGCCACAAGTAGGGGATGGTATCACGCCGGGTTAGCGGTGGCATCAGCGCGCCGCGTGTTGTTGGGGGGGGGGGGGGGGGGGGCTGCGTGCAGATTGTTCGGAAACTGTAAACGCCATCGATGACGGATGCCACGGGGGCCCGTAGCATCGTGTCGCATCTCGCAATCTCGCATGCACCGCCCAAAGCCGGGCTCGGCAGCGTTTGGAAGGACAAGGGCCGCGTGGGATGAATTGGGCTTCAGAGTTCAGGCTCCTCATGGGCCTTTTTTATTGGCAGAAACGAACATCCGGTCAGTCGGAAGCTGGTGCGGATCCACTTACAAGAAAGGTGGTACACAGAAACAGGTAAGTTTTTGTTTTTTTCGTGGGAGCGTTATTCTATACCACGTGGGTAAAATGACTATTCTATACCGACCAATTTCAGTAGTAGATTTTCTTAGTAGAATAGCTATTCTACACCCATAATATAGAATATCATTTGTATATGTATATATGCATATATATGAGAGCGATATTCTACACCAACCACTTTCAGTAGCAGATTTTTTCAGTAGAATAGCTATTCTACACCCGTAGTGTAGAATAACATTTGTATATGTATATATGTATATATGAGAGCGCTATTCTACACCAACCATTTTCAATAGTAGATTTTCTCAGTAGAATAGCAATTAAGTGCTGTTTTTTCTCAATAGCAGATTTTTCAATATAATAGCTACTCTACACACGTGGTGTACAATAGCATTTGTATGTATATATATGTATATGTATATATGTATATATATATGTATATATATATATACGAGAACGCTTTTCTACACCACATGTATAGAATAACTATTCTACACCGATTACTTTTAGTAACAGATTTTCTCAGTAGAATAGCAATTGAGTACTATTTTTTCTCATTAGTAGGATAACATATATATATATATATACAAATGCTATCCTACACCACGGGTGTAGCATAGCTATTCTACCGAGAAATCTACTACTGAGAAAAAAGTAGTATTCAATTGCTATTATACTGAGAAAATCCACTACTGAAAGTAGTCAGTGTAGAATAGCTATTCTACACACGTAGTGTAGAATAACGTTACCGTATGTATATATATATATATATATATATACTAAGCCCGAACGATAATTCGATATGGCCGTAGATGCACCGTAGTACACCACGCCGTCCATTATCTGATCTATTTCGGCCGGGTTTCGGCGCCGGCCGCCGCACACGGATGCACGCGACCGATCGATGCGCCGCAAACACAAGTCCACTCTTAGCTTGCCGGCCTCGCCCTAGCCCTTGCGAGATCGCGCCGCCCGCGGCTAGCTATATAAGCTAGCTGATGCCTACGGCCACAAATTCGACTGCTACTAAAATGTACTTACAATGCGTGCATTTCAATTTCAAAATTTTAAACGGATAAAAGGTTAAAAGAATAGGAGAATTCGATATAAAAATATTTTGTATAGTAATTTTTTATAAATATTTAAATAGAAAAAATAGCTCAAAGATATATAAGTTGTGTGGTAGATTACGTCTCTTATATACTCACGTGCATCCATTGCAATACTTACGGTACGGTAGTCTGAACGCTAGACATTATGGATAATTTCTAAATCCTCTATATCATATATATCGATGGGTGTACGGAGCACAACATGCACCCCTACCCGAATGGACAATGTGTGGAAGCTTGAAGCATCGGATGATGAGAGACTTTGAAGCATCGGATGATGAGAGACTTTGGATGCCACCGAAGCCCCAACCTTGATGTCGCCGTCAAAAGCCGCTTCAACGGTGCCGCCCGCCGAAGCCATCCGCGCCTACATGATGCCGCCCCTACACGATGTCGTCGAAGTCATCCGCACGCCATCCGACGTCGTCACCTGTTGCCAGGTCACTATTGCCGCCCGCTGTCGAGCTATCACCGCCGCCCCCTCCTCTCGATGTCCGATGTGTCGGAGCTTCCATGTGTCATCCATTTGGGTGAGGGTGATCGCGGCGCTCCGTGCACCCATCGCCCACTGGATTTATTTCCAAAACTAGTTCTTAATTTAACTATCTTAATACACATACTACTAATGAACTACTAATTCATTATGTAATAAGGGCATCATAAGGCCATCTGTGTGCCGATGCAAAACGAATCGTTACTCTAAGCTAGGCGGCTCGTTGTTGATGCACCGGTTCATTCGCTAGAGCAATTGGATCTTATAAAATCTTTCTATAAACCGAATAAAAAACTGGCACACGTTCGTGCATTGTACTTAAAAAAAGCACAAATAAACCACGTGCAAGAGAGTTGGTAGACGCATAAGATGAGAGAGAATAAGTGTATTATAGTTTCACCTTTCTTTTCTCTATTTAGTGGATCTTATAACTCATGAAATAAGTGTTAATACCTTCGTTTCAGAATATAAGTCATTTTAGTATTTTTTTAGACTAGATTCATCTCTGGATCGATAAATCTAGACACACATTTATGTGTCCATATTCATCGATCCATAAATAAATTTAAGAAATACCAGAATGATTTACATTCTAGAACGTAATGAATATTAAAAATATTTAGGCCAGTGGCGTAGCATTGGATGTGTCAGGTTAGTCAATTCCCTAGTGGCTACTCACTCCATCCTATCATATTGCAACTTATAGTCGGATTTAATATCTCACGAAAAATCTAAACAATGATATTATTCAAATATTCATCGTACTATAAAAAATCCAATTCTAGTTATAATATTATGGGACTGAGAAGACCTAAGTTCACTCAGGATGAAAATGAAAGTACGTGTTGTTCATCAGCATGGAGCGCAAGCAAAAGTGGGTTCTCAGCAGAAAAAACCAAACCAAGAAAACAAACAGATTCTCCCAACGCCGACAGAGGACCCCACGGGACAGGGAGAAGCAGCAGCATCGCACTACTGTGTGTCCGCGTGACACCAGTTATAACACCACTATCCGACAGCAACTTCTACAAGCTGTTATATTAAAGCATTAAGTTCCGTTTAGTTAGTTGGATAAGATTAGATAAAATTATTCATCCAGTTTAAGTGATGTTTGGTTTATGCACAGACTGAATAGAACTATCCGGCCGAAGAAAATATTCACTTTAGATGTTAAGACAATTTTATTCGATTTTTTTACTAAAAAAACTTATATCATCTCATCCATACTTATGTACCTCCAAACAAACAAAAATCTAAATTGTCCCAATAAAATTTAACTAAACAAAAAATTAAACCATTATATCCAACAAAAACTAGACAGAATTACATCCACTCTTCGCTCCACCCAAATCTACCTAAACCATCGCATCGCCTCTCGTGCGTGGATAAGCGTCGCTAGATCCTTAATTCGACGCCGGCCGCAACTGGCCGCGCTTCCGAGATCATCCACGAAGGTGTCATTTGGTTCGACGACTAATTGGGACCTAATTGTATGAGATGAGATGGTCTTGTCCTTTTCATAGATAAGATGAAATTAAACTTCAAGAGATATAACGAGTAAGAAAATGTGTGTCTGATTAATCTCTATCCAGTACTGCGTGCCGCTCGAGTCCACCTGCCATTGTCCAAAAGTGTGACAGTTGCCGTCCAAGTTCGCCCCAGCTCACCCAGCCACCTCGCCTACGTATGTACACGCCCACATGAAATAATACAAGCTTGTCCACTCATTTTTTTAACAGGCTCAGTTTTAAATCTGAGTATATGCAACGGGTTTGATGAAAACCCGTCCACGAGGTAAACCCGCGAAACCTATGTAAAAACGAACTCGCGAAACCCGTAGATTCAAAACTAAACCCAAACCCAAACGCGTCGGGTACCCGAAACCCGACGGGTAATCCACGGATTTAATTTATACTCTACGTGAATTACATTACAACATGAATATAATTTAAAAAACACAATAAATAGAAGATTATCACATTACCAATACATAATTTGAAATGATGAAATCACTCAACATATCTTAATATAACATTATCATGAAAAATAAATAGAGAATAAAATAGACTATATATAATTTTAAGTAATCGAGTAAACCCAAATCCACGGGTTTAAATCTAAACCTAAACTCAACCCAACAATAAACATGTACTCAACCCATACCCATCAGGTACCCGGACCCGAGGGTAAAACTGGCATCCCTAATATTCCCATACATCATCCATCCAACCAAATAGTCGCACGCGCACGCGACGAAAAAAAGAGAGATAGCTTTGGTGCATGTACACTTGCATCATCACAGCTTTCACATGTTGATCCATCCAACTGCGTGTTTGCCAAGAACAGATAGGCTAGAAAATGCAAGATAAAAAGGAGAGCTGGGCAGCTAGTTCTAGGGCAGCACTAGGAAGCAGAGGCCAAGAGAAAAGGAACGGCAGGCATCACACATGCTGGTGCAAAGGCTAGCTGCTTGTTGATTCCTGGAGTTCTTGAGCCTTGGAGCTAGTTCGAGTTCGACCCAGGTTGCTGGCTGCTCCGGTGCCTGGTTAGTGCTTGCTCCGATAGATGAACTTCTGCAATGAGAGCTTATCTCGAGTAGTTGCAAGGTGCATGCATGTGTGCGTGAATCGTTTCCTCTGCTTCTTGAGAGAGTTACATCGCATTTCTCCCTCCAGAAATGCTTTTGGGCACGAGTTGGTAGCCACCCTTTCACGTACGTCTTGTAAGACTTCGTTTGACACGAGACTTGAAAGGGCTTTGTCTTGTTGCCAAATAATAAAAGTTGAAGCCTCCATTTCCCTTGCCGGAAACGCATTTAAGCCCCTGACATGAGTTGATTTGATGATCACAAGTCATATATCTTCTCGGTTTCTCCTTCAATTCCAGCTTTCCCTTCGACCTTTTAGAATATGTTTCACGTTTGTTTTGGCGCTTTCTCCGGCCTAAGTTGAGTGCAAAACTGAACTTTTCAAGTAGCCTCATACTTGCATTCTTCTCATCATATCGCCTCCCAGTTCTTTATATGCAATATCATTGGCGGTAGGGTTTTGAGTGTTTAAGCCCTTAAAAATTGGCTCTCGAGTCCTTGCTCAACTCAGCGTACCAGTGTACCACCGTCTATTCGTTTAACACAAAGCTCTATCCTGTTCCTTTTTCATACAGAATTCGCATTACTATAGTAGTTCCTATGGAAGAAGAATGCAAGGACAAAAGCCTCCCTCCCAAACTGCTAAACCTCATCCCTGACGGGAGAGAATGGGAGGTGAAAGAAGAAGAAGATGGAGGAAGATCAAGAAACACAAGCCTAGACGCTGATGAGGAGAAGAAGCTAGAGCTTAAGCTCGGCCTTCCTGGTGTACAAGAGAAGAAGATACAGCAGCAACAACAAGAGAGTTCCTCAGCACATTCAAAGCCTACAACCAGCATCGCTACAACTGGGGCAAAGAGAGGGTTTTTGGCGGCTGTTGGGGCCATACCAGAAGGTAGGGCAAGGGCAAAAAAGCAGTTTATATATTTTAGTTCCTTAATTGAGCAGCTGTTCTTTCTTTTTGATATATTTTATTCTAATTGAGCAGCTGTTCTTTCTTTTTTATATCTTTTATTCTGTCAACTAAGGTTATAATCAGGGACACCAGGACAATAAGGAAGGATGTGGGAATGAGCTAACATTAGGGGGTGAAAATATGGCAGGTGAGAGGAAGAAAGGATGCTGTCCCCCACCAATATCACATGGCTCAGCTTCTGTACACAGGCACAGCAGCAGCAGTAACCCCCAGGGCAGGTAACAATACATTTGCTGCCTTTCTCCTCTTTTCTGCAATCACCATGGAAGACATACTTGTTTATTCTTGTCATGATGCATGGTCACGGTTTATTTTTAATGTTCTTTTGTATTAATCCTCTGCTTCGTGCTTCCTATGAATTCGGTTTTCCTAAGGTCCTTTTTTTTTCTTTCTGAAACGAGCTAAGATCTTTCAATTCTTTTCACTCGTTGGTCACAGCTTTCTGAATGAATTGTGGTAAGCATTTTGTACTATTTGTTTTAGCTCTTGATACCTAGAAGTTAGAATGAAAGTTTGATTGTCAATTATCCCACTAAAAGAAGTAAGCTTCACTTATTCAAATTTAAGATCATTGTTTTGCCAAAAAAAGGTTGTCTTTCAATCAACCATGTAGTTACTTTCTGAGACAGGTACTCATTTTAGTTTGTATATATGATTTCTAGAGGTGGAACAATGGATCATGGATTTTTTTATTTGCCTCTCCTCCATGTACAAACTCACCAGACCTTTGAAAAAACAAACAAATAAACAAACTACTCACCAGTGCTCTAATTTGATGTAGAGGTGCTATCCCTCCAGTAGTCGGTTGGCCTCCAATCCGATCCTTCAGGAGAAACCTCACAAATGGCACTTCATCTAAACAGTCCCCTGAACGAACAAATGATGAAGCTGATGACAAGGCAAAGTTCTGCAAAAAGAGACCTCTTGTCAAGATCAACATGGATGGGATCCTCATTGGTAGAAAAGTAGACCTCACAGTATATGATAGCTACCAGAAACTGTCATCTGCTGTTGAAGAGTTGTTCCGTGGCTTTCTTGAAGGTAAATTTTTTTTAAAAAAAAACAGCCAGCGAACTGAAAACAAATACAATTCATTTCAAGGAGCCAAATACTTGTGCCTTGAAATAGCACTGTTCAATTTTCTAAAGCATCGTTCTGCAGTTCAAAGGGATCTATCTTGGGCTGAAAGTGGAGAGCAAGGAGCCGAAGAGAAAATATTTTCAGGTTTGTTGGATGGAACTGGTGAATACACTTTAGTGTACGAAGACAATGATGGAGACAGAATACTAGTAGGGGACATACCATGGAAGTAAGCTTTCGATGTTCCTTACTCTTGTATATGTATTGGCATTGCCTATCACAATCGATTTGCTTCATTACCTTCTTTGATTTTTTTTTAAAAAAAATTTCTGAATCAATTTATTGTGCAAGAACATGCCATGCATTCTATTATCTAGCTAAATGCTTTTGACTCCTGCAGTATATTTGTTTCAACTGCTAAGAGGTTGAGGGTTATGAGGAGGTCAGAGCTTCCCCATGACATGGTAAGCATAAGCAATTTCACGAAGTGTCATTTTCCTCATAAATGAGCACTACTGTATCTCTGTTTAAACTTGGATCAAATGGATGCACTCATTGTGCAATGTAATTATGTAAAACCATGCTATAATAGTACACTCATATTTGTTATATAAAACCATGTAATATACTTGGATCGAATGGATTTGTTTCCTCATGCCAAGATTTCCCTTCAGTTTTCTCCTATGTTCTTCTACAGAGTGGAGCTGCCCCTGGGAGAGCAGCAGATTGCTGAAATTAGGGGTCCAGACAACTTGGATCGTGCAAAACTGAAGTCCAATGGACTGTTTTTGGCTTGTAGCAATGCATATGATAGAGAAGAGAGGGGGGTGGATGAACTACACTACCACCTATATCTTGCAGGTGAAGTGGATGAACATGTTTTGTAAATTATCTACTCTTTTCCGGATGTAACAGAGTCGTGTAATTCTGTAAGTTATAGGTTTCTTAACAAAAGCACCAAAAGTGTGTAAGATGTGATGTCATAATTTTGTGCCTAACTGCACTGCATGCAAGATGCCAACCATGTTCAAATCGCAATGGTGATTTTGTGAGTAATTATCCATTAGAAATACGGATAGTAAGCAAACAGCTAACAGCAAACAGCAGCAGCAGCATGTAGAATTTCCTACTGTTAGGATGTGTGAACTTGCCACCTTTTTAGCGTGTAATTAATATAGCGAGCCAAACAACTTCGAGTTACTTGGGTCCCAGTTTTTCTCTTACTGGTTATCACATAAGTGCTTCACTGTGACTAAACACAGAGGCTAATCTTTCTTCACAGCAGTGATGACTTTTGATCGAACCCAATCACTTCGTTTTGTCATTACACGTCATCCATGACAATTAATTGTTTCCTCCGACAGCTAAAGTTGCCAAACATAGAAGCTATCTGAAGCCACTCTGGGAGTTAACATCATCTCAAGAACACGTGGCATTGAGCCATTGATCCATTCCATGATAGAGACAATGCATGTGCTTTAAGCTGACACTCTACTGCAGTTAATAGTGGAATTACTGCTTGGGTTTTGAAAAGTTGTTTTCCACTCCATTTGTTACAGCTTTCAAGTTAATCAGATGTAAATTTACTACCAGTGGTCAGAGATTGGAATAATGATGACCTTAAATTGCCAGTATTTATGCACAGTAAAGGCTGCAGGAGGTAAGCTTAAGGAATACCTGAAATTTCGAGTAAAACCCCACATGGCCACAAATGCTTGGAGCATATCCCTTATTCACCATTGAAAGAATTGTACGCGGTATGCATCAACGCCAGATAATCAAGACCGTTAAATTCCACCTGTAGATAATCAAGACCATTAGGTTAAAGATAAACCACAGGACCAGAAAAAGAAACAAAAAAGAAAAGTTTTTATGTTGCTGATAGAAAGATTCACTGTAAATATGTAATACTTCCAGCCTTGGAATTGGGAACAAAGAAAAGGTCTTTGTCATTGGACCACCACTTATAAATTCCAAATGACGGGAAAAGAAGAAAGGATGGGGTGGATTATGAAAGAATATGTAGCTGTCACCGGATGGTGATATGGGCAGACGGGAAAGATCCCTGCTCCTTAGATTGTAGGAAGACGTAGTGGCCGGCCGGGGCCCTGGCCCTCGACGACGCGGCGGCGCCGTTGGCGGCGACGCGAAGACGAGGCAGGAGCCTGCGGAGGACACAAGTGTCTAGGAAAAACCCACCTCCACCCGGGGAAGGTCCCTGGTTTATATAATACCAGGGCTTCCCCCAACAGATTACAAGAAACAGAATTCCTAACAGACTTTTTTCTAACCGAATTTTTCTCCTGACACCACTTGATTCCAGAACTTTAAACCTGCAATGCTTGGCCACGCTGCGCATACTGGATGCCCCACCTGACAGTAGCCTATTGTTCTGCCCAAACATCTGTATCCCCCCTTGTTGTGTGCTCACATTTGACATGTTGCCAGTTTATATTTTAGCTCGTGAGCTTAAAAAAGCTACAATCCCTTTGCAAGAACAATGCATTGGTCATAGGAGTAGATGAAAGCAACTGGAGAGTTAGAAAATTAACCATTCCAAGAATGGCATACTTAGTGTCAGGGAATGGAAGTATGGAACCTAGGTATATACAACAATTGTTTTTCATGTATAGTTATCTGTCTTGTATTCTTGCACATCTTATCCGCAAGGCAGATGTCTGTAGATTTGGTAAGAAATATAGTGCTTTAGACTACCAGATCTCATACAATAGGTGAGTTAGATCCAACTTTATAAAAATACCTTATCCAACTCGACTCGTATAACTCTGGCTCCCACATATATAAGGTGAAGTCAGAGAGTCCCTAAGGGCAATCAAATATTGTAAGATATATCGGACCCCATCGATTACAGCCTCAAAGCTTAGATCAAACTATCAACCTTTTATAGTCCAATCTACTAACCTACTCGAGACACATACATCTCGCTGGCTACACACATTGACACAAGGTCAGGACGTACGGTACTATTCTCTCAGAGAGGTTTAAACCTATATAATCTCTGTGTAGCATCTCAATTGTGGTAGGCAAGCAGCCCCTTTTAATTATCCATCGTATATTCCATCAACAGTTTGTCCATATATCTTGTGCAAACCTTTATAAGTTAGTTGCTTACCGCGTTGTTGCGTTATAGTACTCAAGAGTGTAAAAGGCGATGGATATTTTGGGGTAACTAGGCCTTATGCTTTGCCAAGAGCTTGAGAGATTGAGGGGGACTAGAATTGTTTCTTCATTGTTCATTGCTTGATTCCAAAAGACAGAGCTACATGGGTATATATAGGCCCCAGTGTTAGAATATATTAGCATCAGCCCATTGGGCATGTAGGCCTGTGGCCCATCTACATGTATCTTGACAGCCAAGTCTTCTAGACTATATAATAAAGTAGACACCCCTGTCAAGGGTGTGGTTGCAGCTCACTTTTCATGGTATCAGAGCAGTCTCTGATATCCTCACCCACCCACCTTCTGCTACCTTCTCTCTGTTGTCTCCTTCTTTCTGGCCGGTGGCTTCTTCCTTCCCCCGGCGTTGCAGCTTCCAGCGCCTCTGCACCACCCGGCCGCCCGACCCTGTCGCGCCGCCGTACTGTGAAGCTACTCCGCCATGACGACGCCTTCGGGTTCATCAACTTCCGACGGCGTCCTGAACTCCCAGGACTCCGGTGGGCTGGGGCTTGCTCTAGCTCCTCCCGTCTTCACTGCATACGCTGCAGTCAACGTGAAACTGCACGTGCCGATCGACCTCAGCCTCGAGCGCCCCAACTACTCCAAGTGGAAGGCGTTCTTCACCGCCCTCTGCGCCAAGTACGGGCTGCTCGACCACGTCGACGGCACGGGGGTCGCACGTCCGGGTGATCCCATGTGGTCTCAGCCGGACGCTTGCATCCGTGGCTGGATGTACGGCTCCGTCGACGACTCTGTCCTCGACCTCACCATGGAACCCGATCAGGATGCGCGGGCTCTCTACCTCTCCATCGAGACTTTGTTTCAGGCTAACAAGGAATCTCGAGCTGTTGTCCTGCAGCAGGAGTTTCACAATCTGTCCCAGGGAGATCTCTCCATCGACGCCTATGCCCAGCAGATGAAACGCACGGCAGATGCTCTTCGGGAGGTTGGCCACACCATCCCCCCCGCGCAGCTTGTGCTCAACCTGCTGCGTGGACTCAACCCTCGCTTCGCCAACACCGCCGACATCATCGCCACAACTTCACCTCTGCCTGACTTCAAGTCTGCCACCAACACTCTTCGGGTCAAGGAACTTCGTCTTGGCACCGAGAGCAGTGAAGCCTCGGCTTCACTCTTTGCTGCCTCCACTACACCTCCCTGTCCACTGCCGGGCAACACTCGCGCCGCGTCTGCGCCAACCAACAGCCATGGAAACGGTGGACACGGACGAGGGGGCAAAGGGAAGGGTGGTCGCGGCCGTGGCGGCGGTGGACGCCACAACCAGCAGCAGCGTGGTGGCGGGTTTGGCGGCCAAAACAGTGGACCCGGCGGGCGTCCTGCACCGCCACCGGCCGCTGGTTGGGGTTGCTACAACCCTTGGGCCAACCAGTGGCCTCCTCGGCAGCAACAGTGGGGTGCGCCACCTCCTGTTCTTCCTCAGCAGTGGGGTGCGCCACCTGCCCAGGCGCATACTGCCTTCGCACCTCACCCTCAGTTCAACGCTGCTGGGAGTCCTCCGGCGTTTGGATCTTCAAACAGCTGGGATCAAACTGCCCTGATTGCTGCCCTCAATCAGATGGCAGTCCAGGGAGGGCCCCCATCCTGGGTCATGGACAGCGGAGCGACTTCTCACATGTCCTCCAACGACGGTATTCTGCACTCTCATCTTTCCTCACCTCCGTCTTCCATTATGGTCGGTAACGGCCATTCAATTCCCGTTGTTAGTCGTGGCACTTCTCTTTTGCAACTTGCTGATCGTATTCTTCATCTTGATAATGTTCTTGTCGCTCCTCAACTCACCCGTAACCTGTTATCCGTTCGACAGCTTACTCGCGACAATAACTGCTCTATTGAATTTGATGCCTCTGGTTTTTCTGTTAAGGACCTTCAGACCAAGACAGTTCTTCTTCGGTGCAATAGCAACGGGGATCTCTACACCATTCCACACCATATGCCACCTCGCTGCCACGTCGCCGTCGCTTCTCCAGAGTTGTGGCACTCCCGTCTTGGTCATCCTGCACCTGCCGTCCTCAACACTCTCAAGAAGCTTTCAGCCATTCAGTGTAATACCGCAGCTTGCCGCCTCTGTTATGCTTGTCAATTAGGCAAACACACTAGGCTGCCATTTACTAGTTCTGTATCCAGTACCTCTGCTGCTTTTGAACTTGTCCATTGTGATGTCTGGACCTCTCCAGTTTTGAGCATCTCTGGCTATAAATTTTACCTTGTGATAGTTGATGACTACACTCACTTTTGTTGGACGTTTCCTCTCCGACATAAATCTGAAGTTCATGGGCACATTGTTCAGTTTGTTGCTTACGTTCACACACAATTCAGTCTTCCTGTTCGCTGTTTTCAGGCAGACAATGGGACAGAGTTTCTCAATTCTGCCACTGCCATCTTTCTAGCAGGTCGTGGCATCCTGCTTCGCACTTCCTGTCCCTACACATCTGCCCAGAATGGCAAAGCTGAACGGATGCTGCGCACACTGAACAATGTTGTTCGCACACTTCTGATCCATGCTGCCATGCCTTCATCCTATTGGGTCGAGGCCCTCTCCACTGCTGTGTTCCTGATTAACCGGCGGCCCTCATCATCTATACACAATGGTATTCCTTATCAGCTTCTTCACCACAAAATGCCAGACTACTCCATCCTGCGAGTGTTTGGTTGTCTTTGTTATCCAAATCTCAGTGCCACGGCTTCCCACAAATTGTCTCCCCGTTCTGCAGCATGTGTTTTCCTTGGCTACCCTTCTTCTCAGAAAGGGTACCGGTGCTTTGATCTTTCCACCCGCAAGATCATCATCTCCCGCCACGTTGTTTTTGATGAGACTCACTTTCCGTTCGCGGTTTCCAAACCCCGACTGGACTCTTTTGATTTTCTGTTACAGGACATTCTTCCCGCACCTACCCCGTCCACCTCGGACGATCGACACTCGCGGACCACGGTGGCACCTGCCTCATCCGCACCGGATGATGCCAGCGAGGCTATTGGGTTGGACCCTGCCATCTTATGGCACGGTACAGCTCACCAGCTGGGCCAGGCACCCCGGCAGGCTACATCCTCATCTTCAGCCTCACCACCACCTGCTGCAACCATCCGAGGACGGTACGGTATCTGCTACAACCGTCGACCACGACCAGCAGCGGCAACAACACCGGAAGACGTGCCTCCTCCAGCTTCGGTACCGCAGGAGGTGGTGCCCTCGGTCCCGGCACTCCCTGCACGGGAGACCCGTTCCCAGACGGGCTCACTGCCGCCGCCCATGCAGCGGTATGGCTTCACTGCTGCGACCTCCAACCTGGCTTCTCCGCTGCCAGGCAACATTCGCACCGCGCTCGCCGATGCAAATTGGCGCGCAGCAATGGCTGACGAATACAAGGCGCTCATGGACAATGGTACATGGCGTCTTGTCCCTCGACCGCCATGCGCCAACGTGATCACCGGCAAATGGGTCTTCAAACACAAGCATCATGCTGATGGCTCTCTGGCTCGTCATAAAGCCAGATGGGTCGTTCGTGGGTTTTCGCAGCAGTACGGCATCGACTACGACGAAACATTCAGCCCGGTTGTCAAACCGGCCACCATTCGGGTTGTCCTCAGCATCGCCACATCCCGCTCTTGGCCAATTCATCAGTTGGACGTGAAGAACGCCTTCCTTCATGGTCATCTGGACGCGACAGTCTACTGCCAGCAGCCGCCTGGTTTTGTGGACGCGGCCGCTCCTGACCATGTCTGCCTCCTGCAAAGGTCCTTGTATGGACTCAAGCAGGCACCCAGAGCATGGTACCAGAGGTTCTCCGGCTTCATCCAGCGGAGCGGCTTCACCGCTTCGACCTCCGACACCTCCCTCTTTGTTTACAAAGCAGGTACCGATATCGCCTACTTGCTGCTCTACGTCGACGACATCATCCTGACGGCTTCATCGACCTCGCTTCTTCATCGCATCCACGAGCTTCTCCACTCCGAGTTCGCCATGACAGATCTCGGGGATCTTCATCATTTCCTTGGGATTTCTGTCACGCGCTCTGCTGATGGGCTCTTCCTCTCTCAACGGCAGTATGCCATGGACCTACTACAGCGCGCCGGCATGGCTGAGTGTCACTCTACAGCAACACCTGTGGACACTCATGCCAAGCTCTCTGCTACGGATGGCGCTCCGGTAGAGGATGCCACTCAGTACCGCAGCCTCGCTGGAGCCCTGCAGTACCTCACGCTAACGCGTCCAGATCTTGCCTATGCCGTGCAACAGGTTTGCCTCTTCATGCACGACCCGCGCGAGCCTCACCTTGTGATGCTCAAACGTGTCCTGCGGTACATCAAAGGCACCCTCTCCACCGGGCTTCACATCGGTGCAGGGAACATCACCAGCTTGACCGCCTACTCCGACGCTGATTGGGCCGGGTGTCCAGACACTCGGCGCTCCACTTCAGGCTATTGTGTCTTCCTTGGCGACAACTTGGTCTCCTGGTCCTCCAAACGACAGACTACGGTCTCTCGTTCAAGTGCGGAGGCCGAGTATCGTGCTGTGGCACACACCGTGGCGGAGACATGTTGGCTTCGTCAGCTACTTCAGGAGCTCCACGCCTCCATCTCTTCTGCGACAATTGTCTACTGCGACAACGTCAGTGCTGTCTACATGACCGCCAACCCAGTTCATCATCGTCGCACGAAGCACATTGAGATAGACATTCACTTTGTCCGTGAAAAGGTTGCCTTGGGACAGGTCCGAGTGCTCCACGTTCCTTCATCCCATCAGTTCGCGGACATCATGACCAAAGGGTTACCTATACAACTGTTCACTGACTTTAGGTCCAGTCTTTGTGTTCGTGACACTCCAGCTTAGACTGAGGGAGGGTGTTAGAATATATTAGCATCAGCCCATTGGGCATGTAGGCCTGTGGCCCATCTACATGTATCTTGACAGCCAAGTCTTCTAGACTATATAATAAAGTAGACACCCCTGTCAAGGGTGTGGTTGCAGCTCACTTTTCACCCAGCCCTAACTAACTTCAATCTAATCTCTTAGCTAACAAAATCCAATTTAATCTCTTAACTAACAAAATACAATCTAATCTCTTAACTAACAAAATCCCATTAACTGAATTAATCTCTTAATCAACCTTATCCCTTCCTAACCGCCCCTGCCGGAGCCTGTTGGCTGCCCATGACATCTCCCCCGCCCTTGGAGACCCAGCTCGCCCTCGAGCTGGATATGTACTGGCCGAGGAAGGAGCCGACAGCGCCCTGGATCCCATGGGAAGAGACGAGCAGCCAGCTGGTCGCCCTGGTGATTGTTGTGGCCTGAGCCCCTTGAACCAGGGAAGGATGCCCACGCTGAAAGCTCTTGCGGCAAGGCAGCGACCTGTCCTTGCGAGTCACTGGCGGGTGCGGTGAGGGAGTTGATGAGCTTGGCCAAATCAGTCATGGTGGGTGTTGTCCGTGGCGAAGAATTGGAGACAGCAGAAGGGGTGGTCGGCGCGATGTAAGGGGCGGTCGGCAAGACGAAGAGGGTGGTCGGCGCGATGAAGAGGGTTGCCGGCGGCGGCGATCGGTGGAGATGGTGAGCGAGAGCGAGTAGGGTAGGTTGGATTGTTGCATGCAACTTCCTTGTGGCGTGCCTCGCCAAGAATCCTCGCGCTGCCGCCTGTAGCCGCACCGCAGCAAGGCGTTCACTGCCGGACTTCTCTAGAGATTGCATCCGCCGGCGTGCTAGGAGACCACGTGTTGCTGCCTGTAGGCGTGTTGCTGCCAGGCATTCACGTGTCACCCTCGCCTCGAACAGCGCCAGGATGTGTTGCAGTGTTGTGGACGCCTGTTGGAGCCCCTCAGCAAGGGCGCTTAAGGCATCGTCGGCAGCAGAAGCCATGGAAAATGGATCGAAACCAAAGCTATCTGATACCAGATGTAAAAGGCGATGGATATTTTGGGGTAACTAGGCCTTATACTTTGCCAAGAGCTTGAGAGATTGAGGGGGACTAGAATTGTTTCTTCATTGTTCATTGCTTGATTCCAAAAGACAGAGCTACATGGGTATATATAGGCCCCAGCCCTAACTAACTTCAATCTAATCTCTTAGCTAACAAAATCCAATTTAATCTCTTAACTAACAAAATACAATCTAATCTCTTAACTAACAAAATCCCATTAACTGAATTAATCTCTTAATCAACCTTATCCCTTCCTAACCGCCCCTGCCGGAGCCTGCTGGCTGCCCATGACAAAGAGAGCAGACGGTCAATCAACTAGATAATACAGGAGTAGATCTAGATGCTATGAGTCCACCTACAAAACACGCTAATGGAGATTAACAATGTCACAACTAGCAGATTTATATTACCTCTAAATATGCGAAAAAACGTAAAATATGAACTTTTGCATGCAGTTTAGGACATCACCATAAATGGATATGATTCAATGAACAAAAACACCATATTTTAGAGTGCATGTCCATTCCTAATAAATCATACTTGCACAGTTGCATTATGCATATTCATAGGTACTTTCACCAATCATCATCATGTGTATGGTCCCGAGCCACCCAAACCAACTGCAGAATGCATAATGGCTCAGAATTACTATCAATACTGTTATACAGCATTATATGTGATGACATATTAATCGTGAAAAGTCAGTTCACCCACAGATACTAAGATAGCACACTGAAGAAGAATTGAATAAATTCGTCCATATAGTTTTTTAATTAGAGATGTCAGACGCACTAATAGTTTTATTATCAAAAAAGGGCCCCAGCACTGGCACCTTGCTCTCGGTTTTTAGTTACTCTTGTCAAGCACAGACCTCTTTCAACAGTGTAAGGATAATCTGTCTGCTTATGATCCAACAGGTAAATGAGAATTGACAACTCAATTGTGTTCTTTATTTTGACATTGAAGTTCCAGAATTTGTCCACTAGTAGAAATTCATATTCCACGAGGATGGACAACACAGAGGCAGTGTGCAGCTGTAAGACGCCACCTGTAAAAAATTCTAGATGAACATTTTGAAGCAAGATATCGCTAACCAGAAGAAGACAGTTGGTAATCAATCATGGGATCCTATCTGTTCTGCGCTTGTGCTGCTTTAATTTGGAATTCAATCATTCAATTGAAGGAAACTGCATCTAGTCTTGATTTCACGAGACCTGACCTGACACTAGGATGAGTTGATTGCTTAAAAAGGAGAAAAATAAAAACCACAGATTCCTACTTAATATTGCTATTTGCAATCTAATATTTTAACAAAATTCTTTGCAATATGTTCAGATGAGAAGAGGAATCACGGCGCATCGCTAGAGAGTGATAGGCTGAAAGTTCGCAGCCATCAAACCATCTGACTTTTTCGTATCCAAAAATGAGAAACCACTCGTTCAGCAAGTGCTCAAAGTCTCAAACTGGTGGCGACAGATGCAGGAGATGAAGTATAACCTGAAACCTGAATGGCGGCGCTACACCGCTTCCGCTGCTTCTGTCCCCCGGTCCAACTCCAGCCCGGTCTCGCGACGCTCGCCACTCGCCACTCGCCTTCCTCCGCTAGCCTCCTGGCGGCGTGCGGAGTCCCCGGATCGTCCATTCGGTATCCGACGCGAGCGAGTGCGCTGGAGAAGTGGAGTTAGGCGTCGACCGGAGCGGGAGCAGAACGCCGGCGGCGCACGGGGTGTGGTCGACGCCTAGAGGGCGCAGCTCCGGTGGTTGGTTCCCATTTTAGCCCAAACTCCAGCGAGCCCAGAAAAAGCAAGCAATGAACGACATATAACCCACATGTTCTTTCCGGCCCAAAAGTTCAGCCCAGTGTTCCGTCCGATACTGCGATTTTTAGAACTAGTAGTGCTACGATTAAAATCTAAAGACAATAAATATCATGATTTTGAAGCGAATAATTTGAAGTGAATAATAAGATAAATTAATAGTCAGATGAGTCATTATATTATTAAATTTATCGTAAATACTCACTCCATCCAAAAATCTTCTACCTATTATATTTTTAGTTTTTATCCAAAAATTTTCTACCTATTTGTAGTTTACCTAGACTCAAGTATTAAATGAGTTTTTTATGGCGCTAATCATGTGATTTCATGCATGTAGTAGTACTATTTAATGCATTATGATAAATATATGAGAAATTTAATATAATAGTAGTACTATTTAATGTATCATTGGTCTTGATACAAAAAGTAATAGGTAAAGATTTTTGAATGGAGAGAATATATAATAACAAAATAACTATCAATCAAGGAGAAAGATAAAGATCACAAAATGTACAAGAAGAAAAATGTATATACACAAGGAAAAATGAATTAAACAATGAAGAGATCCAACACCCTTAGATTCGGTGAATTGGCACCCAGCTCTTTCATCCAAGGAGATCAGTGGTGGAAATAAGGGGGGCCGGGGGCGCCCCCTACTACTGTCTAACTCCCTTTGTTCCTCTTATTTTTTTATTTTGATAATAATAAAAATTAATTATTAATATATATTTTTATGTTGAATGTGGTAGAATCTCTTGTATGTTGCCTTATTTTTCTTCAACTTTCTTATTTTTTATCTACCTACATGATTGTTCTCTATTTTTCATGTATACTCTCTAACTTTCTTCTAAGTTGCATTGCATGTATACATGCACAACTTCCCCCTATAATAGTATGCATGTATGAACAAAATCATCAAGTGATCCATAATAACCGGTTATTCATGTATCTATAATTTTATTTTAATTTTTATCTCAACTAAAATCTCAGCACGCCGCCCCGCCCATTTTGGCTAGGTCCCCGCGTGGCCGCGCTATCTTAGACAGGCACCAGCCGTGTCCTATCGTCCTGCGGCCAGGGTACCATGTGTCCCTGCTTATTGATTCTTAAAATCTTATGTTAAAAATATAAATACAAGAACATCGCTCGCTTACCATTCAAGTTCAAGCAATATACATATGAATGGATCTAGTTCTCACAATAATACAAGAATGAATTGTGAGAACTTCATGAATCAAAGAACAAGTGTTGAACAAAAGTTCACTAAATATACTAAAGAATCGCCATGAAGTGTATTGAACCCTGGACTCTTTAAATTTATGAGGAATATGTCCATTTGTGAGGAGAATATTATATTACATATTGCATTAATAGTCATCGATTTAAAACCATCGGCATGGGTCGATGATAATAGAGGTTGATCAAGGTTTCGGCATGAAGATGGTTTGGCCGAATGATCACATAAATTGATCCCAAGTTGGATAGGCGCAAGGCAAAGGTACAATACAGCTAATGATATGTTTCTTAGATTTTTACCGGTCTTTGTGTTTAGAGTAAAGACCGGATTTCTAGATAGGCATCGTACTATTAAAAGTGGTCATTGACTAGGAGCTTGATGTGAACTGTGTGCAAATCGCTCAATCTCAATGCATCATCTTTTTCATAGCCCGCGCCCTAGGTTTTTCCCCTTCTCCTCTTCCCCGCCGCCTCCGCCCGCCTCCCCGGCCTCCCGCTGCCTTCGCCGCCTCCATACATTAATCGTGATTTTCTAGATGGAAATTTGAAGGTGTTAGTTTAGCTCTACATTCATACAGTATGTGGTTGTACCATGTGTTTGACATGTGGTTCTGTTCTGCTTCTTATTGAGTTCATCTGATAGTATGTATTTTTTGTGTCGCGCCCCGATTTAATAAATCAGGACTTTATTGAAATTCCATAGAAAATCAATAAAACAAGATGTTCATCATGCGACCTCGTACAATACGGGCAATCATTCAAGGTTCGTAGACCGCATTAATACAAAAGTGAATAAAGGTGAAGAGAAACTAATAAAATCAAGGGTCCTAGATGAACGCCTCCTTCCAGTCTCGCCTTGACCGGGTCGCTACTCCAGACCTGCATCCTCCTCGTAGTAGACGGGCTCTGATGGTGTAAGTCAACGGGGTGAGTACAGGAGTACTCGGCAAGCCACCGAATGCAAATATAATGCAAGGTAATAACAAGGGAGATAGTGGCTAGTTTTGCGGAAGCGAGTAATTTGTAAAGCAATTTAATGTGAACAATTTATTAGTACTGAACGTAAACATGTGTATGCATCATCATCTTCTAACTCGAGGGGTACAGTCAGCCCCACCTCGCTCAACAGTCCTTACATGCCATGAATAACTCAACCATTCAAACAATAGTAAACTAACTGCGAGTAGTCACACAACCCGCCCTTGACCGTGGGCTCGGCTTTTTGAAAAGATTAAATTACTCTGATCATAGATGTACCACTGTACCCACAAGGCACGCACTCATCACCTACACCAAAGTGTAACGAGATGACCCATTTCACAGGAACTCGTGCCAAAACCTTCCATATAGTCCTCCCCGACCCAACAGCACTCTCTTATAGGTTTCATATGGTGTCCCGACGCATCGGAGCCCCACCATACCCCCCCTTGAGCCTCGTCGGTACAAGTCGCCCACAGGCTTGCCCCTTGCCCCCTCTACTATGGTGCATCGAGTCGGAGCATTCCATACTTCCAGTTAGGACTTATCCATTAGACTTGTGGTTGGTACGGAAGTGCTTTGCAACAGATCTCGCAGACCGGTCCTTATAGTGCCCCGGGTGCGACAAACCAATGCTCGAGCTTGCACCCGGAACCCACCATACTTATAACTTAGCCAACTCCAACAGAGTCCAGAGACGAGAATAACGGGGAATTTCATATACAGAATCCAGCTATCTACGACTCATTCTTTTTATCCTATAGCAGTTGTGCCGGTACATTGGGCACTATCTAATACTTTTATAGTAGAGTGACAAGGAGTTAAGGCTCAATAAGCATGGCTTGGGTTTGCACACAAGGACGGGGATCTAATAAATATAAGTGTAAGGCTTGATTATTAGACTAATGCAATATTAACCTATGAGTTATAGCGATAATTTATTAAAACAATGGGCTCAAATATGATCAACTGTTTCCACAGGGGTGGTCGATGACTTGCCTTGATCAGCAAATGGGGATGGAGGAACCTCGGTGTAGAACTTCGGCTCCTCGACGAACTCGTAGTCTTCTCGATACGGAAAAATAAACAACATATTTCAATACATCATCACAAAACATAAGCAAACAAGTTTTGGTGGTTTAACTATGTGAATTGAGCTTTATTGTACCGAGGTTATATTTAATATCATTTAAAGTTACATTTTAAGTGTTTTTTACTAATTTATTTCCTGAATTATTAATTTATCCCTAAGGGGTTTTTATTCATTTAATCCATAAGTTTATTTTGTGCTAAAGCAACATACTGTTTTTATTGTATTAATGTGTAGAGAATAAATTGCTGAATTTAACAAAATTTGAATGGTGAAATTTGGAGTTAAAATGAGCAAGTTATGAATTTTCAAAGTTTAAATCAATTCCTGGAATTTTATTTAAACAGAAAATGAGTTTTAGTCCACGGTGAGCCAGGCCCACGGTGGACAGGCGCACTGTGCGCGTGGACCGGTTGATCCAGAGCCGTCGGATCTGGATCTGGCGGTCAGGCGCGAGGCGGGAGGCGTAAGTGAAAATGGACGATCCAGATTAAAACGTGCGAAGGGTTATGACGTGGACGCACGAGATTGATCCAGCATTTTAAGTCACGATCGACGGCCGATATTAAAAGATACCGGTTTGACCGGATCTCGGATCTGAGGGCTCAGATTAGATCTCCGCAGGATCTAATCTGGACCGTTCGCTCGAAATCGTGCGGCTCGGATGGATTCCGACACGGCACGTGGTGACGAGGGTAGTTTACCCTTCGTCTCCGGCGACGGTGGCCTCGGGTGCGGCTGCGACGGTGGCGGCGAGGGCCTAGGAGCCTAGCTATGACCAAAAATGGAAAGAGGAGAAGATGGCGGCCACGACGGTACCTCTGATGGCGACGGAGGGCGACAGATGGTCCGGCGGCGTCCACGGCCAACGGAGTGGATGCCGAGGTGAAGAGGGCTCCGGCGATCACGATGGTGGCGGTGGCTAGGGCGAAGGAGGCCGGAGTCGACGGTGAGCGGCGGCCGGAGTTGGAGCAGGGGAAAAATCCCGAAGCGAGGGCAGCGGCGCTCTGGAGGGCTTACGCTCGGGCTTAGGTGGTGTGGCTGAGGGCGGTGGCCGAAGAGGGGTATTTATAGGGGGTCGCCGGCGTCTGGATGGCAGGAAACCGAGGGGTTCCGCGAGCTCCGGCGAGGGATTACCAAAGCTTCAGATAGCTTTCCTATGCGCGAAACCGCGTGGCTCATGGATGGAAAGGGGGCGGTGGTGCTCGGGGAAGGCGATCCGGGGACAATCCGGGCGATCGTGGGTGGCCGGCGGCGAGGAATTGGAAAGGGAGTCGCCGGAGGGAAAGGGGGCGATCCCCTTCCATCGAAGACGATGGATCTGACAGGTGGGCTCCACCTGTCAGTGGGCGGACGGGAAGAAGAGCGCCGACAGGCGGGACCGAGCGGTCAGCGGCCGACGGCGGGCGCAAGTGGCTGCCATGTGGGGCCGGGGCGAGCGCGGGCGGGAGAGAGAGGCGGGATGCGAGCACCGACGGGCGGGTCCCACATGTCAGCGACGGGAGTGCTGGGCTGGGTTGGGCCGAGGCGGATTTGAGGTTGAGGCCCGTTAAGAATTTTAATTCTTTTCTGATTTAAAATAAATCCAGTAATTCATATATTTTATTAAGGGTTGAATCACTGTTGATAAAAATTTGTAAAAATTCCTAAAATTATATATTGGCCTCTAGTTTATCTCATAAAATTTTCAAGTCCAGATTTTGAATATTTCTCCCTGTTTGGCTTTAATAAGGCTCTTTTCTTTAATTATAATTTCCCAAAAAATCCCTTTAATATTATTTTTCTTTATTTTATTTCCTTTTTAATTTTCAGGGTGTTACATTTTGCCATACCTCAATAATATTCAAAACTGTTATGGGCGTTGATTTTATTCCATACCATGTGCTGCAAATAAACACCAAGGAAGCTAGCATGCAGCCGAAGCAAATTCCTCTTTTGCAAATTTTCTTTTTTTGGATTTTTTTAGTTAACTTCCGTCGGCCAATATTAGCCGACGAAAGTTATTGGCCTGTCGACAGGAAAATGAAAAAACAAAAAAAAAGTAATTTTTGTCGGCTAGGATTTGGTCGACGGAAGTTACTGATTTCCTGGTAACTTCCGTCGGCTAGGTTTGGCCGACGGAAGTTAGAAGTTAGCTAACTTCCGTCGGTGGCCAACGGAAGTTAGCTGACTTCCGTCTACACGCTTCCGTCGGCCAAATGCCGACGGAAGTTAGCTTTTTGCCGACGAAAGTTAGTTTCTTTCGTCGGGAAAGGGCTAACTTCCGTCAGCTTTGGCCGACGAAAGTTCACTGAATTGTTGTAGTGTAGCTTGAGTAAGATATTAGGATAGGATCTTGGGATCTTGATCCTTTTGGTACTCAACTAGCATGCATGTGATGAAACTTGCATAGATGTATTACATGTATTGCTTGTTGACATGTGATTATCGTCAGAGTCAGTTTTGTGGACAAAGAGATGATTTTTCTAGCCGTTGGCAAGGGGGTCGGTCTAACTGGCCTAAGATGGCTAGTCAGACCGACAGTGCGTAGAGAGCTCTCCAACTTCACCTAACGGCTAGTTTTTTGGTGTGGGCTATATAAGAGCATGAATTGAATTAGTTTTTTTGTTGCTCCTAGTTGTATTAAAGGCATACATGTGAGAGAAAACTCTAGTGAGCATATTATGCATTATTTGCTCTAGTGAGCAAATCGGCTCGCGTGACCTTCTAAAAAATGACAAGTCAATACTTCTTATATAAAAGGGTCCCATGTACTTAATTGAAAAGCAAAAAAAAAAGTCTGATTTCTTTATAATGTTCTCTCAAACGTAAATATATCGCTCGACTATATTTCTAGCGGTGTTTATCCCGTCGTAAACTCAATCCTAGTGCATGACACGTGTATACATAAAAGGTATCCAGGAATTTTTAGACCACTGTCATATTAATTCTGAATTGTAGGCCGAGGAAAGGGGATATTATTTTTCTTACTGCTGATCAAATGCTAAGCTTCTTTTTTTTTTTT
Source organism: Zizania palustris (assembly GCA_019279435.1). Taxonomy (NCBI): domain Eukaryota; kingdom Viridiplantae; phylum Streptophyta; class Magnoliopsida; order Poales; family Poaceae; genus Zizania; species Zizania palustris. The sequence goes on from JAAALK010000284.1 coordinate 5,878,853, forward strand.
GCTTGATCAGTGGATGTCCACATCTGAATATAGCATGGTGGTGGAAGGTCCACGTTGTTCTAATTAGAGTCAACTAATTTTTGCTTTTTTTTCTGAAAGCTTCAGGAAGTGTCGAAATTGATATAATTGCATTGAGCGGCTGAGCTTGAGCACACCTGGACCAATTCTGAAGGTTTCCAGAAACAAAAGGTTAAGCGAGCACCGAATCTGAAAATTGATTCTTTGGTTTGAGTGGTTAACAGTAGTGAGAGTGACCTGTATCTAAAAAATAAGCGATATTTCTTTCATATATTCTAAGTTTTTTATTTTTTAATAAATTAAACTTATATAGTTTTTTATTATTTTTGTAGAAAATATACTAACAATTATAATATATATATAGTTTTTTAAAATATATCATAAAATACCTTAATATATCATTAACATATTTTTATTTAAATTTAATTGAAGCTAGATAGTTTTAATTTAAAAAACGAAACGAACGGAAGTGTTAGTAACTAAGAGATGGTCAGATGCTAATTAGAAGAACTAAATATGATCTAATTATAAACTAATTGCAAAATCCTGAAACTAATTCGCGAGATGAATCTATTAAACCTAATTAGTTTATAATTTGACAATATGATACTACAGTGAAAGTGTACGATGAATAATTAAGTTTAATATATTCGTCTCACAAATTAATCTAAAAATTATACAGTTAGTTAATAATTAACTCATAGTTAACGTTTTTAACTTCCATCCGAAGCTCACAGGTAGCACCGTGCTTCGTAATCACACGTCTGTCCGCATCTCGCGGGTGGTTTTCTCGGCAGTCAAGGTCGCAAGCATGTGATTCTCAAAAAATAATGTTTGGAATTCTCAAAAAAAAAGTCGCAATCATGTGAACTACGACTTTGTCCGCAACCTGTTTACTCGAAAAGTGGCTGGCTTGTGCAGCGCACATATCTTGCCTCGTGTAACCAAAAATTAAGAAAATCTTCGTCGCACTTTTTATTTTTGATTTACTGTTCATAATAATAACAAAGTCTTTCTATTTAAATTGACTTACTATTTTGTTATTTACTTTAATATACTTGTTAAATATAACTTTCTATTTAAATGTAGTCATATTTTATCAATTTATATACACGCAAAAAAATGAAAATAATTAAATAAGCTCAACGCTCAATCTCAATGAAATAGCAAGTTTGATTGACTTACTAGATGTAGCAAGTGTGGAGAGAAGAATAAAAAATTCTCTAAAATAACAAGTCAAATAATAAGTATAATAGAGATATTTTTAAACTATACTTACTATTTTAGAGGATGATAAGTGTAATAGCAAGTACAATAAAAATACTCAACGTCTGTGACATCTGCTGCACCATTCTCCCTTACAGAGTTGCAGACAGTGTGCTATAGGCCCGCCTATAGGGCAAATTCTAATAAGAGAGTACAAAATTCAAACTAATACACTCACTGTCAGTTCAGCTGTATTCGGCAGCGTCAGGATAACACAAAGTGTAAAGCATTAAAAATATATATAAAAAACAAATACCTTTCTCGAGACAAGTAAACATGTATAGAGAAACGATTGTTTATTGATTAGTACAAGAATAGTACGTGTACTTAGGCTATTCACAGTGGTGGATTTCATAACAGTGTTTCCTAAAATACTACATTAACTTTGCAACTGAATGAAATAATCTCTCAGTGATGAGTTTCATTTCACTATTTTGCTAACCAGTGTAATTAAATGCAACTAGCTCTCATAAAATACTCATATCTCTGATAAAACGATTTGGCTCACAGTGGGCATTTCGTTTTATCCGTCTTAGAAACGGGTTAGCATGATGTCATGGTGATGACACTACTTCCTTCTCTTTTCTCATTAATTGAATAACATGTCAGCAAAAAAAATCTGATATGTCATGATAATTAATACCATGAAACCTCTCGTTAAACTCCGTTGTGAATAGCCTCAGATACAAAAGTAACTTTTTAATGTTAAATTACTAATTTGATGTAAATCTTGAGTTTAAAAGACTCTATTGTATTTAGGACATACGGATATTTATATTTCTCTTATGTAGTCAGTCAACGCACGAGTCCACAGTCAGCAAAGGCGAGCCGGCCACTCTCACTAATCTCTGGCCGCTGGATCACGCGACGAGCGGTTGAGATCGAAGACTGGGTATCCCTGCAAGAGACGGGTCAATGCATGGGCTCCCCAACAGTTCAGCATGATCTAGAGTCTACTTTCTAGAAGCATTTCTTATAGGGCTAGCTGAAGCTTTTAGATGGTTTCTTAGATATTTATTGTGTTGTAATATATGTGTTGTAATATAGAGAAAAATGTGATGTGACAAGTTATTTAATGAGGAGAGATACTAGAATATGAAGAAATTATATCTTAAGTAAGACATCATATCTTCACTATATCAAGACATAGATAGAAGTGATTGGATGAAAGGAGGAGAGAGAGAAAATACTACTATAAAAAATTTATTATAGATTCGTATTAAAAAATTAAGGTTGAGAAACTTAATAACATAATAAAATAAGATATCACTTAAAAAAGAAACTGCCTTAAGCGTATGCATAGTCAGAAAATGTGTGCTCGGTGTTCCAGAATGGAAAAGTCTTCGACGGCAACGTGGTTTCGTTTGACTTTTTCTCAGTCGCCGTAGGCTTGAAACGGAAAGCGAAAGGGGCATTAAGATTAGAATTACTATTAGGTAACTTAAGAATCTCTATTATATTTGTTAATATACTTATTATCTTTTAAAATAATAAAAATAATTCAAGGCTTGTTATTTTAGGTGGTTTTACATCCTCCTTTCAAGACTTGTTTCTCTTAGACATCAAGACTTCTCATCCACTTACTACTTTATTTTATAACAAGTCTAATAAAAACAAATAAATCTATTTTAACTCCCTCGAAGTATTACTTTGTAGACGAATATTGCTCCCGCTTAAAAATCACGCTCATACTTCTTGAAATATTCTAAACCGGAGAAATAATCCCCTGGAATGGTTTACTGAAGCGGTTTTGCTGATGTGACAGTCCACACTAACAGTTTTGTTGACGTGGCGGTCCGCTCTAGCAATTTTTACTAATGTGGTTGTCCATATGGCCCAATGTTTTCCCTCTTATCTCTTCCTTTTCTTTTCTTTTTGTTCTCGGTGACAGCAGTGTGGCCACAACAACACAAGTGGGGCCACGCGTGGGGCGAAGAGTGAGGGCATGGCAGTGCGGCACGACGTGAGGAGTCATGCAAGTTAGGCGACGCGGCGTGTGGGCACAATGACAACATGTGAGGGTACCGCTCAGGTTAGGCAGAGCGACAGGGGGTTGCGGCGACGCGAAGGTGCTAGGCAAGCGTGGTGGTGTGGCGTGGTGTGTGCGCTAGGGCGTGAGAGCACCGCGCTAGGCGGCGCCGACACTTGGACGTGCGGTGCAGGGGCACGGTGGCATGGTGAAGGGGGTGCAATGACGAGGGAATTGGCCGATAGGAAAGACGAGGAGGAATAAGGAAAGAAGAATGAGAAAGAAAAGAAAAAAAATAAAAGAAAACGACGAAAAGAAAAGAAAAAATATGTGTCACTGATAAGCAAGTCCCACTATTAATATTCCAGTGCGCGGACATATGGACCGTCACGTCAACAAAATCGTGTGTGGACCACTACGTCTGCAAAATAGATATGACATTGATAGTATCCGACAGATATAGATAAATATAATTCAAAATATACAGATTGAAATGTTTGTTAGGAATTTTTGCTCAGTTACTTAGGTGCCGTTTAGTTCGGAGACAAAGTGGGATGGGATGGTTTTGTCCCAGTTTTTTGGATGGAATCGTCCCATCTCGTGTTTGGTTACGAGGGATGGGGATGTTCTAGTTTAATGTTTGGTTGGTGGGTTGAGAGAAATGGGATTCTACCCCGGAACCTCGGTCTCGCACCGAAACACCTTCCGTCTGTTTCAAAATCTCCGTCCCATCCCTAAAACCTTCATATTGGAAACCTCCTGTCCGTCATGAAACCTCTAACTCGGTCTCGGAGCCTCCGAGCATGAGGTGGGATGAGTTCATCCCTTTATTTTTGGGGGACGAGTTCGTCCCGAATATTGGAGGAATATTCCTTAGTGGGACGACTCCGTCCCACCTGACTCCAAACCAAACACTGTAAAAAAAGGATCGTCATGTCCCATCCCACCTCGTCCCTTGAACCAAACGCCAACTTAGGGTAGTTGATTTGCTTTAAGATATGTGCTAGGCATTTCAAATGAAGACAACCATCATCGGACAACTTCACCCCTCGCGCACCGTCCGATCTTGATCGGGCGGTGCGAAGCCCCCTCTCTTTCTTCGAAGCCCCATACGAAATGAGTCCCACCGGCGCGAAGCCTCCTTCGTACAACCGTCCGATTGAGATCGGACGGCGTCGAGGGACGACTGCCCTGTGCAGTCGGCGAGGCAGGGCGATCTCATTTGCCAATAGCTACCAAACATCCGCACTGGCGCTGCACTGACTATCGACCAGTGCCCTGGACGGTGCCCCCTCGCGTCCCATCCGCTCGTCTCGCCGCCTCTTTGCCTGCCCCGGCCACCGTGTCCGCCAAATCGCACTGGCTGCCGCTCTGCCCGCTCGCCTCGGCAGCCATGGCGTCCCGCCTCAGCCTATTCCGAGTTACCCCGCTCCGTGCCTCGTCCTGCATAGGAGAAAGGGAAAGAAAGAGGAAAGAGGGAGAACATAAAGAAAAAAGAGAAGAGATAGAGAAATTAATAGGAAAAAAAGAAACGAGATATTTTAAGGTTAAAAATTTACACTTTTCACTAGAATTTTAAATGATTTAAAATTAAAAAAAAACTTGAAAATTGGGACAACATTTATTATATTGTTCCGATAAATATCCACATTTATATTTGTATCTGCTCCGTATTTATATCCGATAATATCTGTTTTCGTATGCGGAGTATCAGAATCCAAATCCAAAAACATGAAAAATATGATATCATTAATATCCGTGTTTATGATCCGTTTTCGTTGTGTAGCAAACCATCTAGAAATCTCAAACATATCACTTTCAAACTAAGCCTCCATTTGAATTTTGACCCAACAAAACCAAAAGCAAACTTTGTAAACAACCAAGTGGACACCTAGTATAGAATATCAAATGCCAGCATACGCAATGCAGCTGAAGCTTCCAAGCAAGCAGATCAGATGGAGAGAAACTCTGCATATGCCGCGTCCACCCTACAAAATGCCACCCCTGCACGTTTGTCTCGCTGAAGTCCACCATGGCTGCTGACCTCGCCCGGCGAGCCGAGTGAACGCACGCCTGGGAGCTCTCCCCGCGCCGGCGGCCGGAGAGACGCCGTCAAAAAGCCATGGCATTTCCGAGCTACGGCTCCTATCTCCGGCTCTTCCTCGTGCTCGTGACCGTGCCCTGCCTCGCGCGCCGCGGCGCGGCGCAGGACGACGAGAAGCAGGTCCTGCTGCGGATCAAGCGCGCGTTGGGTGACCCGCCGGCGCTCTCGTCGTGGACGGACCAGGCGGCGGCGGCGGCGTCGCACTGCGGGTGGATGTACGTGGCGTGCGACGACGCCAGCAGCGGCCGGGTCACGTCCCTCTCCCTCCCAAACGTCACCGTCACCGGTAGCGTCCCCGACGCCATCGGCGAGCTGACGGCCCTGACGGTGCTCAACCTTCAGAACACCAGCGTCACCGGCGGCTTCCCGGCGTTCCTCTACAACTGCACCGGGATCACCTCCATCGACCTCTCTTGGAACTATCTCGACGGGGAGCTCCCGGCCGACATCGACGGCCTCGGGAAGAACCTGACCTATCTGGCCTTGGACAACAACAACTTCATCGGCGAGATACCGGCGGCGCTGTCGAAGCTGAAGAACCTGAAGGTCCTCACCCTCGACAACAACCTGTTCACCGGCACGATTCCGGCGGAGCTCGGTGAGCTGACTAGCCTTGAGACGCTTACTCTCGGACTGAATCAGCTCAGTCCCGGCGAGCTGCCAGGATCGTTCAAGAACTTGACGAACCTGAGGACCATATGGCTGGCAAAGTGCAATCTCACCGGAGAATTCCCAAGCTACGTCACCGAGATGCCGGAGATGGAGAGGCTTGATCTGTCCATGAATTCATTCACTGGAAGAATACCTCCGGCGATTTGGAGCCTCCAAAAGCTGCAGCATTTGTTCTTGTACACCAACGAACTCACCGGCGACGTCGTCATCAATGGCAAAATTGGAGCGGCAAGTTTAATTGAGCTCGACCTGTCCGAGAACCAGCTGACTGGAGCGATCCCAGAAAGCTTTGGAAGTTTGATGAATCTTACGGTCTTGAACTTGGTGATGAACAACTTCTCCGGCGAGATACCGGCGAGCATTGCGCAGCTTCCGTCCGTGGTGATAATGAAACTGTACAACAACAATCTCTCCGGGACGCTTCCGCCGGAGCTCGGGAAGAATTCGCCATTTCTCAGAGACATCGAGGTCGACGAGAACAACCTCACCGGGCCAATACCGGAGGGGGTCTGCAACAACCGCCGGTTGTGGATTATCTCCGCGTCCGGCAACCGCTTGAATGGCTCAATTCCGGCTAGTCTTGCCACTTGCCCCGCGCTGATAAGTCTCCAACTCCAGGACAACGAGCTGTCCGGCGAGGTGCCGGCGGCGCTATGGACGGAGACGAAGCTGATGACCCTGCTCCTGCAGAACAATGGACAGCTGACCGGAAGCCTACCGGAGAAACTGTTCTGGAATCTGACGAGGCTTTACATCCATAACAACAGTTTCAGTGGTCGGCTTCCGACGACGGCGGCTAAGCTTCAGAAGTTCAACGCCGGGAATAACTTGTTCTCCGGCGAAATACCTGACGGATTCGCCGCCGGGATGCCATTGCTGCAGGAGCTAGTCTTGTCAGGAAACCAACTGTCCGGGGCAATCCCGGCGAACATTGCGTCGCTTGGTAGCCTGGCGCAGATGAACTTCAGCAGGAACCAGCTCACCGGCGAGATACCGGCGGGATTGGGCTCCATGCCGGTGCTCACCCTGCTCGACCTTTCGTCGAACAAGCTTTCCGGCAATATTCCGCCGGCGCTAGGATCGCTGAAGATTAACGAGCTTAACTTGTCGTCCAACCAGCTCACGGGCGAGATCCCGGCGGCACTCGCCATCGCCGCCTACGACAAGAGCTTCCTGGGCAACCCCGACCTGTGCGCATCGGCATCGATGGCGCGTAACCTCGCGGGCGTGAGCTCGTGCGCGGCGAAGGCGTCCGACGGCGTATCGCCGGGTCTCCGCTCGGGTCTCCTCGCCGCCGGCGCCGTGCTCGTCGTGTTGATCGGGGCGCTCGCCTTATTCGTCGTCCGCGACATCAAGAGGCGGAAGCGGGTGGCGCAGACAGGGGAGGCCTGGAAGCTTATCCCTTTCCTGCCCCTGGACTTCGGCGAGTCCTCCGTGCTGCGCGGGCTCGCCGACGAGAATATCATCGGCAAGGGCGGGTCTGGCCGCGTGTACCGCGTCGCCTACACCAGTTCGAGCAGCGGAGCCACGGGCGGCACGGTGGCCGTGAAGCGTATATGGACCGGCGGCAAGCTGGACAAGAACCTCGAGCGCGAGTTCGATTCGGAGGTGAACATCCTCGGCCATCTCCGACACACCAACATCGTGAAGCTCCTGTGCTGCCTCTCCCGTGCGGAGACGAAGCTCCTCGTCTACGAGTACATGGGCAACGGCAGCTTGGACAAGTGGCTTCACGGGCACAAATGGCTGGCCGGGGGTACGATGGCGAGGGCGCCATCTGTCCGGCGAGCGCCGCTGGACTGGCCGGCGAGGATCAGGGTGGCCGTCGGCGCCGCGCGGGGACTGTGCTACATGCACCACGAGTGCTCCCCGCCGATCGTGCACCGGGACATCAAGTGCAGTAACATCTTGCTCGACTCGGAGCTCACCGCCAAGGTCGCCGATTTCGGGCTCGCCCGGATGCTCGTCCAGGCCGGCACGCCGGACACTATGTCGGCCGTCGCCGGATCGTTCGGCTACATGGCTCCCGGTATGATCCTGATCTACCCTGGTACTCGTCAAGTTCTCCCTTGATCTTTTCTAGGACAGCAGCTTACTTTTTGCTCGTCACGTTCTTCTGTGCAGAGTGCGCGTACACGAGGAAGGTGAACGAGAAGGTGGACGTGTACAGCTTCGGGGTGGTGCTCCTCGAGCTGATCACCGGCAGGGAGGCCCATGACGGCGGCGAGCACGGCTCCCTGGCAGAGTGGGCGTGGCGGCACTTGCAGTCGGGCAAAAGCATCGCCGACGCGGCGGACAGGTGCATCGTCGACGCCGGGTACGGCGACGACATGGAGGTCGTCTTCAAGCTCGGAATCATATGCACCGGCGCGCAGCCGGCGACGCGGCCGACGATGAGGGACGTTCTGCAGATACTGCTGAGGTGCGAGCAGGCGCACCAAAAGACCGCCGACGAGAAGGTGGCAGAGTGCGCTGACGCGCCGCTTCTGCAGGCCAAAGGTGGCAGCCGCCGGAAGCAGCTTTCCGACGGCAATAGCAGCTTTGACAGCATCGTCTGAAGCCAGATATTTGTATGTAGTGTGTGTTGCAACATTCTAAAGATATATATCTGCAGTAGGCTTCTTTGTTTCCGCGAGAGATTTTGACTAGCTATCTAACTAGCTTCTACGGTGCAGCTATTTTAAAATTTGAAGCAGAAACAAGTACTCAGGATTCTGAATTCATATTATGAGAATCAATAGCTAGCTACTAGCTACTTTTAGAATTTGAAGCGGAAACGGTCAAAACTCTGAATTCAGATTACGAGAATCAGTAGCTGTAGAATCTGAAGGTCTATTTGTTTCAGTTTCTAACAGTTAGAGATTTTCAGTAGCTAGTCTGAGTAGCTAATGTTTTCCAACTTCTAGATTCAAACTCATTTCCAGATTCTACAGCTACTGATTCTCACCATATGAGTTCAGAATCTAGACCGTTTGTTTCTGCATCAAATTCTAAAAGCAGGGCCGGCCCTAGGTCAGTGTCGGCGGTGCGACCGCACCGGGCCTCCGAAAGTAGGGGGCCTCCAAAATTTAGTATGCTAATAAGCCTCACAAGTATTAATAAAGCCTAGTTACAAATTAGTCATAAGTCACGAACAGCATGTCTGTTAGAAGAAATTGTTTTAAATAATCTAGAGATATTTCTCCTTTGTATTTAAACTTATTAGTGTGAGATTTGTTAATGGCACTAAATTTTTCAATATTATTTTGTAATGGGGGCCTCCATTTTTTGTTCCGCACCAAGCCACAAAAATGTCAGGGCCGGCCGTGTCTAAAAGTAGTTGTAGTTGTCAGAAACTGAAACAAACAAGCCCAAAAAATGAACTAGAATATAGAAACTAAAAAACACCAGCTATTCAGAGTAGCTAGCTCTAAGAATTTTTAGCAACTAGAAGCTGAAATAAATGTTCCCTTAACTAGTTAATTAGTATGAGTATCTAACTTATAAAAATATTAAAAGTGGCTGTTTTCTAGATTCTGAAATTCTAATTAATTTCTAGATTGCATAGCACGGTCTAATTAGAATTCGAAACATTTGTTTCTAGAAATAGTTTATAAATGTTAAAAGCTGAAACAAGCTATCATACTGAAATCAAATCATAAGAGTACAGCATGAAATTCGATTGTGTCCCCTTATTTATTGCGAAGATAAAATACACGAAGATAAAAATTCTTGGTTTCCAGCATCAATGAAGGGGGAAAGAATTAGACAGAACAGGAATGGAATTGCCAATGCCTCCATTTACCTGTTAGTCTGTTACTGCCATCCAAACGTTTATGCCATTAGAAAACCTCCAAACTCATTGGCGCCATACTAGCTATGTCCCGCTGCAGAGGCACTTTTAAGGGTGTCCCCATGATAGCCAAGAAAAGACTGGTAAGATTTGAAGAGGGAAGCCAGGAGTATTATGTGGATTTGAAGGGGAAAAGGAGACACTCTAGTCGACCTCAGCATACTGGGAGTGTGAAGCAGCAAGGAGAGCAGCTCCAATGCCAGAACCATCGTTGGCCAGCTTGGTAACCACGGAAGATGAGACATCCTCCCCGAGCAGGTCTGTTAGAGTTGATTCTAAGCAACTGCTGAATTTTTTGTAATGTTCATAGAGTCCACCATCCAAGGCAATGGAAGTCCTCGGCATTTTACCACCGCCACGGGGTAGCTTGTCCCGGCCAAGCTTCTTTAGAATCCCAAATATACCAGCAGCAGCCAAGCGTGCGGCGCGCTCGGCAACAATGTCGCAGATGTGTCTGGCAATGTATCTTACTTCCAGGGAAGTATCAGCGACCTGGACACAAGACCAAATATCACATAAGCAATCAACATTCGTTGCACAGTGCTTGGTGTCCAGTTTGGCTCAAGAAAATCTTACCCCCACGATGTCCTTGAGCTTAACTCCAACAATGTTAAGGTCATGTGATGAGTCATGATGCATGGCTGACATATCTGGCGTCCTGTGATACCACAATTAAGATATTTATAAAAAATCTACAGCTCAAACAGAAGCATATAAAAGCAATATATTTTATGAGTGATGAAAAACCGACTTAACCTAATGTCTTCTGCCATGACAAAAGGAAGGCACGAAAGCATTATGAGGTAATAGGTATGGATAGAGAAATACACCTTAGTACAAATGGCTGCTCCAGCTTAGGTGGAACCACATCCCCAAACAAAGAAGCATCATGAGCAAGCTTCAGTAAGATTCTTCGAACTATCTCTCCAAGATACATGCCAGAAATCATCTTTTCATATATCTGTTGGAAATCACACACACAAGTTAATGGGTTTCACTAAAACAAAAGGCAGAGGAAAATATCGGGGATAAAATACCTGCTCTCCAGGATTCAAACTTTCAAAATCCATGGCTTTATCAAATTCTGAAAGAGGAAGCTTCTCTGATTTAAAGCTCCCCCATTCTGTGTTGATTACCTAGAGAACACCAAATAATTTCATATTTAAAAAACTTTTTAAAAGGGTTAACAAGTGTAGGTTCCCCGCAGAGAAAAACGTGCTAGTGTAGTTATGCTCATGTTTAATACAGAGAAAATGGTTGAATGGATTTTATAGTCCCAAGCAAAAGAAGGAACTCACACACTTACCATATTTCCAGACTTAGGCAGTAAACCAGTCCATTTAGCAATTGCATTAGCATGCTCAACATATGCCGCATTTGTACCAGTGCCCAAAATTATGGCAGCAACAACATCATTATCCACATATCTCCCTCCAGCCAAAGTGCCGACTGTGTCATTAACCTACAAAGCAACAATATTAAGTCATGCCAACCATGTTTGCATCACATCATCAGATGTGAAGACCCCAAAAGCAGTCTCAGGATAACAAAGCTGGGCATAGATATGGTGTTGAAATTGACTAAATTCACAGATATATTAACTTACCAAAGCTGTAACTTTCATATCTAATCCCTGCCTCTCCATGGCCTTGCTCAACTCAGACACAACATCTTCGCCGATCTGTTTCAGGAGACAATATATCAAAATCAAGTTATCTGAGCATTAGAAGACGCTCTACAGTTCACACCAATGCGATCAAGTGGGCAAACCTAATAATAGTACAGCACCTCAATTAAATATTCTTCCTGACCAAGCTTGACATTTCTTTTAAAAAATAAATTGATCAGACTATATAGAATTTAGAACAAGTGCTGCGGTGTTCAAAGGAAATTGTAGCAATTAGATAATCAAAATACTCCATGGCCATATTCAATCAAGCTTTATCAAGGAAGCTTGCGACATAATTCATGTGTTTAAGAAGTAGCAGGATGTGTTCCAGTTGGGGCATGAACCAAAAGTGCTTTGATTTTTACCGCTCCATTGATGGAAAAGCCCTTTGTCCACTTGATGAGTGTTCCTGATGATATTGATGTTTGGTTCACTGGGAAGGAAAAGGTGAAACCCAGCTCTCTCTGCCTCCCCTTTGGGAGGTGAAAATCATCACCTTCAGTTTCCACAAATTTTGACAATGCAGCAGCAATAAAATCAAAAAGTTCCTGTGATAATCATGAAATACATAAGGCAAGCATGGATAAAATGTACAGTTCAAAGAAATTTAACAATAAAAAAAATGCCTACCGTGGAAGTTCCAACCATCAAATGTGGAGGTATCGAGACTTCATTGTACTGTTGTCGGACGACTCGTTTCTCCTTTCCCCCGAGTTGGACACGCAGGACACGGAAGTTTGTTCCTCCAAGATCTAATGCATAAAACAGACCCTGTTCGTTTCTGAAAAGGAACATCGATATCACCAAAGAAGGAAGTGGAGTACAATTGTCTGAAGTAGGCACTAGAGAACATTGTATGCATATGAGTGAATTATACTTAACAGACTGATAGCATAAGGAAGCATTATATTTAAGAAACTTCCTTCTAAATATGACTGCCGCATTCAGCTTAATAATATGGATTGAGGTCCTAGTCTACTACAGAAACTTATGACCAAAACAATAATGCCTTGAGATGAGTTCAATCAATGGATATAAGTGGTCAGGTTGCTAAAAGAACACAATGCACAAGGAATTCCCTGTCATACATCGGTTAATCACCTACCACTTAAGCCTGACAAATCAAGGCAAACATTTCAAACCAAACACCACAGGCAACTTGTCAAAACCCCATATCACTCAGGTACCATAAATCCATAATCAATGCTCACTGATACAGAAATCCTAGAAAGCCAAAATAGGAATTATCTGGCGATCTGTTAAGAATACACAAATCTGAACCTCATCTGAGAACGATATAGGATGTGTTGAAAACTTGAAATCCTGTTTCACCTAGCTTAGATAGGCTAGTTCATCTATCCTATATTAGTTATAGCATGTAGAAGCTGGAATAGCTGTTTGATTTCATATTGAGGTGCTTTTCTGCATCCAACCAATTTGGGATGCGCACAACTACACGAATTTTCCTGCTATCACTGGGGTGAGCCAATTTATCTTGGCTCTCCTCCGAGAAACCAATATCAAGCATTTCCTTGGTTACATAACAATTATGTTTTGTCAGTTATATCCGAATGGCTTAGGATTGCTCCTGTTTTGATACAAACATACATCGACACTACATAAAGAAGATCGCATTCACGAAACATGAGTCACAGAAAACCAAATGAAGATCAACTAGGATAATATTGTCCCCAGTTTGCTTCGGATTACCACAAGGCGCGATTTTCCCCTAAAAACACAAGAGAATTCACACGTTTCCTGCCATTCCATCAAAAGGACACACGCTCTTAATCAAGGAGGCTAATTCCCGCGGGTTAGCGATCAGGAAAGAGCTTTTTGAGTCCGATTCGCACTACTACGAGACATTTTCTGTTTCCACCAATGAGCCCGGCGTGTTCAGATCACAAAGTTTGCAGGCCATGATCCAACAAAAGGAGACCAGATCGGAACAGAAACCGTTTACCCGGTGGGGAGGTTGTCGACGTAGGTGATGAGCATCTTGACCGCGGCGTGGATGTCCCCACGCAGCCCGCGCTCCATCTCCGTGACCATGGCGTCCGCGATGCCCCGCAGCAGCGCCGTCGGGGTCGACAGCGTGCGCTCCACATCCTCTATCACCGCCCCCACCTTCCTCTTCCTCTCCTCTGCGGCGCCATCCAGCAGCTCCGCATCCTTCCGCCGGCGCCGGCGCGCCAGCACCACCGCCACGCCCACCGCGGCGCCCACCGCCACCGCCGTCCCCACAGCCGCCGCCTTCCCCATCCCTTGCGCCCTCTCGCTCTCTCCCTCCCTCCCTCCGATCGATCCAAGCCCACGAAACCTGCACGAATCCCGCTCCTGATCCGAGGCTATGGCACAGCCAGTCAGCGAGAATGCGAGATCCTTCGTCCCCGGCAGCGTAGGAGAAAGGAAGACAAGAGCCCCTGACTTGGCGTTTTAACCGGTAGGCCGTGCCCTTTGCGCCATTAGCGGATCCGCACTCGCTGTTGCACGGCTGAGATCCGTTCCTTCTCGGAATGGACGGTCAAGATTTTACCTTCCGCGTAAGTTGATCTGGTGGTTGTTGAGATTGGTGTTTAGATGCACATGATTAATAATTAGCTGCTAAAAAGCACTCCTAGTTGATCTAAACATGTGGATTAATATGTTGGTTAATTGTTAGCCCATTAGCACATAAAACTATACTAAAGTGTGGTAATATTAAACTTTAGACTCTATTTCCTTCTTGGTGTCCTTAACATGAGTATGGTGACTTGACCCGAGTACTATACAAATAGATATAGAGTAATTTTAGATATTTAATTATTAGTTTTATTCTATCCAAACATGCTTTAGATATATGGTGTTGAAATAATGGTGATCCAATGCACAATTTATTTTAGTTTTGGATTAACTATAAATACCTTATAAGTAAGAATTATAATAAGATTATTTACAGTAATATGGTGAAAATAAAATATGATATGTTTCGCATCCCGAGTTAATAATAATCTAGATGGAAATATTTATATGACAAGATTACAATGTCTTTAACACGGAGTGTTTGGATCGAAGGTATTGTAATTTAAGAGAGTAAGTTGAAAAGACCATGATAGATTGATTTAAGGGGTGTTTGAACTAGGGGCTAAAATTTTAGCCACTGTCGCATCCAATGTTTAAATATCATTTTAGAGTATTAAATGGAAACTATTTATAAAACTCATTCATAATTGTTGGATTATTTGTGAGACGAATCTAATTAGACTAATTACATTATGATTTGATAATATGGTGCTACGGTAAACATTTACTAATCATAAATTAATTAAGCTTAATAAATTCGTCTCGCGAATTATCCTCTTATTCTATAAGTATTTTTATAATTAGTTTATGTTTAGTCATGTCTAAATATCTAAAATTTAGCTCGTGCGTCCAAACGCTTGTTTGTTTGTTGATTATTATAGTACCAAGATAATCAGACAGAGACTAACCAGCATTTTAATAATAAAAAAAAAAGAGGGAAACGGATAAGATTATGAGATGTAGAGTCACGTCACACGTGGGTGGATGGCTGGTCCCACCGGAGATTCCTGAGGAGAGGACGAGCCATCACCCATGGTGGCGTGTATGATATTTCTTTTTCTTCGAAAGTAAAATTACTATATAACTTCGTCCTGGCTGTTCGGCCCGCACATTGGAGATTCGTGCATTGAAGTCATCTCGCCGTTGGTTACGAAAGTATAAAGTCAACCGCCAGGAATTGGGCAATCCGCCGTCAAGTCAGCAACCACTCCTCTGAAAAAAGTCAGCAACCACTCACCGCCGACACGCAGCTGCGCCGTGCCGTACAAATCCTAGCCGTGATAAAAATATGTTTTCGTCCTGAAACCTAAAGTCCAGTTCAAATTACTAATTAGTAATTGCTCAATTCAACTAAATCGAAATTTTGAATTTAAATATAATTTTAGTAGAATATTAAGGACAACCAACTGTCCAATCGTATCATTTCAACTAAGGCCCTGTTTGGAACCTCTATAGCTAATTGTTAGCTAGCTAATAATCTATTAGCTGGCTTGGGCCAGCTAATTATTAGCTAGCTAATTATTAGCTGGAGGCTGTTTGGAACCCCTAGCTAATTTTTTGGTTGCTAGAGATAATTGACCATAGTGCCCCTGGAACAAGTTCATGATTTTTTTTGAATGAACTTGTTCTATAAACAAGACTTCTCAATTATAACGAGCAACATCAGTCATAAAACACAAGTCATGAAACATATAGTATACAATACAGAACAAAAACAGTCAAATAGTGTAAGCTAGATTGGCTCAAATGGTCATCCTCTCATATTGAACAAAGCAGTTGCAAGGGTATCACGAAACTTATTCATGCCTTGTTCGTCGTCACCATTTTCTTGAGACGAATAGACTGATGGAATCGGCATATAGTTTTCATCATTGTCACACCTTTCAAAGTCTTCATCCACTATAGCACTTTCTCTACCATATTAAAAATTTCAATTCAGTGTCAATCAGTAATACAGAATGCAGAAGAAGCACTCTTCAATTAATTCAGATCAATTAACACAGAACCAACAATTGGCACAAATTGTTCTTAATAATGTGAACAGATCATGGCAAATTACTATGAACAGGTGATGCAGCCATGAAAATAAATAGGACATGTATGTTGCTCAGAGTAATTAATCCCGGAACTAAATGAAGCTCAGAACTAGTAACAAGAACATTCAGGCATTCTGAATGTCTCTGTCGAGTGGCTCTTTGGCTGGTAAGTGATGATGAGCAATAAATGATCCAATTCAAAAACAGAAGAGGATAAACAAGACTTCAGAATATCCTAACAGCTGGACTGAGTGAGTTCTTATGAGGTACAGAGAAATAAACAGTACTAAGAAGTTTGTAGTAACCAAAACTGAATGTTCTGAAAATTGAGACTGAATTTTTCTTAGGAACACTAACAATTTAGAATCAAATCAAATCTTTTGAATTAGATGAAGACCAGAATGATCTCCGAGCATACAACATCAGAACTAGTAACATAGCTGAGAACCTAGTCATCCACTTAGAAAAATTGATCAAATCACTGTTCTAAAAACAACCAGCAACAGGACATAAAGTATATTGAAATGAACAGTGGCAGATTAATTTCACTAGAACAGATATTTCTGCATTACTAATTTGAATATGCAATCTGTTCTAGTGAAATTAATCTGTTCTAATTAGTAATGCAGAAATAACTTCTGAACCTGATGGCACTCACACAATATGTATTCAGATTGACAATATGACACACAAATCTCTAGTCAGAAATTATACTACACATATTAGAAGATGATAAAAGTTTAGAAAATCTTTCACCTGGCTACCAAAAACTTCATCACTGTCCTCTTGACTGTCAACTGCATTTGCACCACGCCCACCTGCCGCAGCACGTCCAGCAGATGAAATTGCACCCAATGGAGGAGATGCACCACGACCAACAGCGGCACCCCGACCTCCACGACCACCTCTAGGAACTGCACTTACATTTCGTGGAGCGCGAAACTCTCTGGACCCCCTAAGAGGACGATCCCCACCTGATCCAATGTGTGTCACCAAGCCACGACCAGTGCTGGATGATCGAAGAATTTCTTGGTACGATGATAAGTTGGGAAACTCAATGCCATCAGAGTTGAGGTCAAATCCTGACATTCCAGCAGATCCCGGTGAAGAGAGACTCTGACCCCGACCTACACTAGAGTTCACCTCAGGGAATAGGTCTCTGTTTAGGCGATTAGACGATGGCGTTGGATTCGTGTTGTACTCCTCCTCATCCCTGAAGATATCCATTGCCAGGTACTGCCAAGATTGTAGGAAGAACAGCATGAGCAGAAGCAATCAACCCGTCATACATTGCAGGCAAGGAAAACGAAGAAGAAACCAACAAGAGAGGAAAAAACGGAGAGAGGACGGCCTCACCAGAATTTCCACCCAGCGGCAGAGAAGCGCCGCCAACTCCGAGGGAGCACCGCAGCAGCGACTGGGAGGGGGATATTCGGGACGGCGACGACGCGGCTGGGATAGGGGGGGCTAGCCAGGACGGCGGCGGCGCAGCTGGGATAGGGGTAGACGGGATGGCGGCGCGGCTGGGATAGGGGGGATAGCCGGGACGGCGGCGGCGTGGCTGGGATAGGGGTAGACGGAATGGCGGCGGCGCAACTGGCCGGGAGGGGGATCGCAGGGACGGCGGCGGCGCGAGTGGGAGGGGGATAGCGGGACGACGACGGCGTGGCTGGGATAGGGGTAGCGGTTCGGCGACGGCGTGGCTGGGATCGGGACGACGATGGCGTGGCTGCGATAGGGATAGAAGACAGGGACGAAGGAGAGACAGACAGGGGTAGAATGGACAATAGCCAACAATTAGCTAGAATTAGCTGGGTTGGACCAGCTAATGAGATTATTATTATCTGGGGGGTTGGCTAATAATTAGCTGAGGTATTAGTTGCCCTGTTTGAAACCTCTATAGCTAATTTTAGCAGCTAACAATTAGCTCTAGAGGTTCCAAACAGGGCCTAAAAATAGCAATGAGTCTATAACTATCGGATTTAACCATCTCAAACCCATACAAGTTAGAAAAAATATTTCTTATATACGGATATCATTTTTCTCTCAAATCTATAAAATATAATCATCGGGTACGCATACCTATCAATAGCACCACACACAAAATAGACTAATAAATAACAATCGTGTATCTATTGCTACAAAAATAGTGTTTCACTTAATTAGATCGATATAGAAATTCATGCAGTTTCGGATTTCGACTATCTTTTCACCCCTCGAGGCCCATAAGAAAAAGTGAATGCCGCCATGTATGCTGTGTTCTGGGCTTCTTGTCCAGCCAACCAGATACATTTAGCATTTAAAACAAACCCGCAGGCTAAAGCCCAGTGGCCCGTGACCAAACAATCGAAACAACGAATTTTTTAAATAATACATTTTTATTAGAACTTTCAAATCTAATAAATTTCAGAATCTATAAAATTACCTTCTATCAGTAATTGATCCATCGATCGGCCTAGATCAGCTAGCGCTAAGCTTCTATCGGTGCTTGATATAGTGATGGCTGATTCGACCTAGATCGGGATACTATTTGCCAATCTAGTCTAGTTCAACCTAAGTCGACATACCATCCGTTGATCTAAGCTGAATTAGTCATAGATCGATAGACCATCTGTCGATCTAGAACCAACATAAATCGTAACCTACCAATTTAGGCCGATAAAATGTCATTTCTATAAATTCTAAAATCTGTCTACTAGATATATCCATCAGGTACCTATACCCATCAATATGCTAACATAATACATCAATGATTTAACCTACAACAATAACAACAACGATTTAAACTCCAAAAAATATAGCTTATTGGGTGATGGGTACTCATCGAGTAACGGATATGGATATTAGAAAATCATACACATACTCGTATACACGTTGAATACTATTTTTTCCATTAATAAAACCATAAGTAGGCAATTTTATCCATATATATACCTTAATAGAATAAAAACATATCGGGTTTCAGATACCTATTTCTATCTTTATCTGAGAGCCGAGACCGTGTTCCACGACCGGGAGGATGGCGTCGGGGAAGGCCCTTCGTTTTTGACAAATCTTCCTCCCCTCCACACTCCACCCACGCGTCCGTACTCCTCTCCTCCCGATAATTTTCACCGGGCTTGCGTCACGCGTGCGTCTCATCCGGGGCCTGGGCCGGACCACCGGCTGTACTGTCTGTACAGCAGAAAGCCAGAAACAGATTCGTAAATCGTAATCGCCGATGGCATCGGGCAGTCGCAAGTCGGGGACACCGGACAGCGGACCACATCAAGCTACCGCTCCGGTTCTTCACCTTACCATAAAAGAACCGTCTTTTACCTTTTTCGTTTCTCCATTATTCGATCTAGACTAGGCTAGACTAGACTAGACTCCGTGAGATACGACATTGTGCGTACACACATACATACAGTATACAACCGGTGTAACGTCGAATCCAACGACGGGTTACAACCTTACAAAACTCTAGTGGGCACTGGGCAGTGCGTGGCACGGCTTTGTTGCGGCTGGATTAACCAACTGGGGGCGTGTATGTGAGCCCCAGGGTGGTCCAGGGGCCTAGAACCCGTGCCCCCATTTGAGCCGAGCGATGCATGGCGCGCCGCCCGCTGCCGCGACAACGGCACGAGATGATAAAAAAAAAAAAACAGGCGCAAGCAAACATTTATTTAACCGGATCAGTGAGCGCTCGTGCTGTACCACTGTACCACCGAGAGCGGCACCACCCGGCACCCGCCTACTCATGGGTGATTTCAATGACATTTCTGCAAACACACCATGAGACTTAGGAATTAGTTAGTACACGTATTGATAAGGTGTTGTTTCCACCTAATATACTAGATCTTGTTTAACTACTTATAGTTATAGTTAAAGTTCGTAATAAACTACTCCCTCCTTCCCATTATCTCCATCGTCTAAACGTTTTTTCAGTTTTTTCTACGGTCGATATCGTCTAATAGTTGAGCCATTAAAGCAGCACATCATATTATGTGCGAATTGATTTAGAGTCCACGTACATGACTTTGGCTTCCGTTTTTGTTTCTTATTTTACTAGTACTCCTGATGGCCACGTGCACATGCAGGTTAAGGGTATGGAAAAACGAAACAACAGACACGACATGCAAAGGAAATTTAAGCTCCACATCTCTCGTCTTGGTTATCGCGTCGAGTTATTAGGTGATAGAGATAATGGGAAGGAGTGAGTATCTTATAATATTTTAAAGGAAAACAAAATTATAAATAGCTTATGAGATGAATGCGAGAAAGTTGACACCGGATCCTATCAAAACTCCGATATTAAGTATATTAAGACTAGAGTAGTACTGGAATAGATGATGATTTCATATTACATCCCACCACAAATATTCTCCTATAAAAAAAAGGACCATGCGGCCTTCTTAAAAAAATATAAACGTCTTGAAAATCTCTATTAGTTAGATTAGTAATAGTATGGATTAGTATGTTTACATAATAAAATACAACAATACCTTCAAAATAAAAGGGTACAGTTTAAGATTTGTGTATGAGATAACAATGTGTAACTTTCTATAAAAATACAATATATATCTTAGTTTTTTAAGTAATAAATTGAAATGTTGTGTTCCACTATTTAGTTGATTACTATAATTTGAAATACAAATTATAATAAACAGATCTAATAAACTAGTGGCTCATTTATAATGTTCATTGATAACTTATATCATTATAATTTCAAACTAAAATAAAATAAACATAGATTCATTTTTGGACTACATAACTACTTTATTTTGTAATTTAAAAATATACGCTGTTTTTTTGAAATAGACCACGTAGGCCCGACCTTGTTTGAAAGGTCATGGATGCGTCGGGATGTGAACGAGAACTTTCTAGAAGGTCATCCATCCTGGTACTACTCCGGCTTGTTTGAAGGCCATGAGGTCACCCATCTCGGTACTACTCCACCGAAGTTCTGAGGAGATTTGGTGCCAACTAACTCACTTTCCTTTGACAAAAAATATGTAGTTTAAAAGTAAAGAGTTTATAAGTATACGAGCAGATTACCAGCTCAGGTGGGCATCACTGCTCGTGCCGCTCCCGATCTCGTGGGCCTCGTGGCTTCCCGAGAGGGGGATACCACGACGAATTTTTAGCCGGATCCGATCTTGGCATGTGCTTTCGGTCACAGGCGCGCAGCCGCAGCGAGCCCCGCGGCGACCACTCTGCCCCGCGCGCGCGCGCGGGGGTATCTCGGCCCGGCCTCTGCCGCCGGTGGCTGCGCTTCGCGAGGTGCGTGACCGCGGATGACGGCGAGCGCGTGTTGCGCACATCCGGGACGACGTCGTCTGCATCTTGTCGCTGGCTCTCGTTTCGCTCGTGTGGCGGTGCCGCCGTGCACGGTGCACCGGGGATTGGGTTCGTTTTGGCGTCGGGTTTGGCCTCGCGGTCGCGGGCGTTTTTGTTGCCTTGTGCTCGTACTCTTAGGCACGGGGGGGGCAAGCAGGGGGAATCTTTTCTTTTCCCCCCTGCGACTTCGAGCTCTCGCTGCGGCTGCGCGTGGTCGTCGGCTGGCTCCCACCCTTCGTCGCCGGCTGCTGCTGCTGCTTCTGCTGCCGCTGCCTCTCTCCGTGTCTGGCTGAATCGCTGGCTCGCCTTCTGCAGCTTGGTGTGCTGGTTGCCTGCTTGGCTCTCCCTGAAAAGGTCCTTTTTTCCGCTTCAGGGCGTCACGTTTCTTGAGCTGGAGGAGCACTGTGAATCTCCTACCCACTCTGCTGTTTTTGGCGCTACATTACACATCTCGCCTTCTTTTTTTTCCGCTGCTAGGCTGCTCCAGACCTTTTCTGCTTTTCAGTTCGGTTTCCGTCTCTGTTCAGTCCCATGTTTCTTGGCATCAGGCCTCTCTGTAAAAAGGTTTCTGTTCTTTTCCATCGAGAAAGTGTTCTTTTTTTTCATGGCGTTGTAAAGTTTCCTGCCTCCGTCGCAGCTTGCTTTGTTCACACCGCCATTTGAAATCGCGGTGCCTCTGCTGTTGGCCGTAGGTAGTATAGCGTTCGTCTCCCTGTCTGCGAACAGTTTTTCAACTTTCAACAACTCCCGAGTTGATCTCGACAAGTTCCTAAGTTCCAACACTGCAATAGCTCTAGCTTCTGTTCTTGATACTGCTGCTTCCCAGCCGGTTCCGTTCTTGAATCGTTTTGTCTCTTGGTGGTTGGTGCACTTTGTTGACGCGTCTGTTCGATCGCGGCGTTGTTCGTCCTGCAGATAGGTTGGTTTCACGTCGCCATGGGCCGCGCGATGAGATGGTTCAGAAGGGTTTTCGCCGGCAGGAAGGACGGAGACAGGGATAGCAAGGAGCAGGACGTTGCGCCGCCGATGCAGAGGAGGTGGAGCTTCGCGAAGCCGAGGAGCAGCGTCGCTGATGGCAGCCGGCGGCCTCCAGTAGTCACCGCCGTCGTTGCCGGCGAGCTCTCGCAGGTGCGCCCATGCAACTGCGGCAAGGAACGCGAGGTGGAGGCGGCCGTCGTGATTCAGAAGGCCTTCAGAGGATACCTGGTACGTCTACGTCTTCTCCTCCACTGTGCTCCCGGTTTCTTATCTTTTTTTTTTGCCCATAAAAATGCTTGCTTTTTTAAAGATTGATTTTTTTTACACTACACCTGCTGCCTGAGTTTGAACTTGGAGGTTTAGGCCTATTGCTATTGGATTGAGTCTTTCTTTTGTCATTTTTTTTAAAGAAAATAACAATACGAAAATCATAGGAAAAAACTATTTTGAAGTTTTTTACCAATCTTATTGATTTTAACAGTTAAATAATTATCATAAATCCTAGCTTTATCCACCTCAGTTTTTCTAAGCTCTCCTTTAAACGGGCGCTTAGCTAGAGACATTCTGTTTGTTTTTTACTCCCTAGATAATCAAAGGCATGAATAGGTTCACGGGATTAGATTTCGGTAGATTCTTCTGGTTTATTATATTAGGCAAGAAATTTGACTTCACTCTACTTGTACAGTTGCAATGGTGACAGTTGTTTAATCTCTTTCCTGGTAGCTGATGATTTCCTGTTAATGATTTGCGTTTCGATGCGACTGTAAAAATTTGAACTTTGCACCGCGACTGCAGGCGAGGAGAGCACTACGAGCTCTCAAATCGCTCGTCAGGTTGCAAGCTCTGGTTCGGGGCTACCTTGTGAGGAAGCAAGCGGCGACGACTCTGCAGAGATTGCAAGCGCTCATGAGGCTCCAGGCCTCCTCGCGCACCATCAAGAACGCGATGTCTCGAAAATCGATCGAGCAAGTGAGATTTGTTTTTTGTTTTTTTGGAGTAGTGCTTTCGCGGATGAACCTTGTTTGATCACATGGGGAACTTGACATTCGAAAATGTTGTCGTACCCAGGAGCGGATCGTCTTGCAGTTGCCGGGAGCGCGCGTAAAGGCGTTGTCGCTGCCGGTGGTGCACCGCCGGCGGGTGTCCGACGGCGGGGACATCAACTTCGACCGTAGCCCGAGGATCGTCGAGATGGACACGTGCCAGCTCCGGTGCCGGTCGTCCCGGATCACGAGGCGCTACGCCGCGGAACCGCCGGACGGCACGCCGGGGTCGGTTGTGCCGGAGCTGTCCTCGCCGCTCCTCTACTACTGCTACAAACCGTCGTTGCACTTGCGCCTCCATGAGCAGGAGGAGCCCCCGCACCCGAAGACGACGCACAACACGCCGCGCCTCGGCGCGCTGCCGGTCCCGGGGTACCACCACCACCACGGCTCGCCGGCGAAAAGCCGCGCCTCGTGCCGCGACGCCGGGAGCCCCCGGTACATGGCGGACACGGCGTCGTCCGTGGCGCGGGCTCGGTGCCAGAGCGCGCCGAGGCAGCGCCACGGCGCGGACGCCGGCGCCGTCGCCGATCCGAGGCCTGCCAGCCTTGCCCGCGCCGCGTCGAGAAAATCGCGGCCGGACAGCGTCAGCTTGATGAGCTCGGAGATGAGCCGCCTCGAGGACTCCGAGCTCAGTGACGATGTCACTAGAGATTACTACCTCGATCAGCTCTGGTGATGAACTGATAAGACCGCTAATTTAGTAGAGTTTTTTAACATTCGGTACATATATTAGTATTAGGACTAAGATGGTAAATTATTGCAATTTACTTATATGTAGCTCAATTATGGCAAAAGAGCAGGAAATAAAAGCTGTTCTCCATCTCCCCCCACAGCTATAATCTCATCTTTTTTATTTTTGAAAAAAAAAAGGAAAAGCAGCAGGAAATGTATGAGTTTATGAAAATTGCTTAAATCCTAAGAAATTTTCCTATAGTCATTTGGAACAAAGAAATAACATCTTCAAATATTCATATGCTATTAGACTTATTCCAACAACAGGATCCAAAACATGATTCCTATATGTGATATGAGTCGTAGAGAAAAAAAGGTCTCGTACCCAAAATTGTTTATCTCCAACAAAAAAGACATAATATGAATACATGGTGGGATTCGCTATATGCGAAGAGAAACAAAGAGACCTTATTTTGGGTTTCGCTCAGCCTCTCACCCAAAATGAATATTGCGTTTGCTACTCTATTGGATCCATGATTATGATTTTGTAAGGAAAAGCTATATGGAACATCTATTTTTAGGTAATTAGGTTTGGGTGTTGTAATAGGTATGTTGTTGGAGACAATGCTACTACCTAAACGGATGGAGTACTAAGAGCATTTTCATATATTACTTATATGATTACTTAAATTTGAATTTAGGTATTTTGGTGAAAAATGAAACTCTAAGAGTCTCCCTAAATGAGTTCTTTTCTTAATCCATTCCCTAAATCACCATTCATCTCTCTTAAATATAGGATTAGTTTAGCAAATTCCTATTTCCATTTGCATATATTTTTTTTCTTGCATGCACATTATTTTCTCCGTTACACGTTGTTATAGGTTGAACGATACACATATTTGAATGTATCAAAGTTTTATACAAAATTATTACATATTATAGACCGTATTTGTAGGATTTTAAAAATAGAGATCGATATTATAGAGAAACTGTTGTAGATTGATTAATTTTTAGAAAGAGATAGAGTTTAGGATGATCCCTATATGTGATTTAGGAAATAAAATTTAGGGTATTTCTTGGAGACGCTCTAAACGAGTGCGTTCCTTTCCGCTTAAGATTAGGTTTTCATTATGGATTTCATGCCATATTTTTTAAAATAATTAACTAAAAACTTTGTACATTAATATGGTTAAAAATACTGGTTTTAAGCTATTTATTAAGATCATGTATCATATTCCATCCGTATTCATGTGCTTCAAATGTCCATACTACATTCATGTCGATATTTTCAGAATTATTTGGACAAGTTTGTATATTCTATTTCTGATTTTAAATAAAAATAAAAAGCTTCATTAGGCTGAATTATTGTTTTAGAAAAAATAAAATAGAGGGTACGGATAAAGAAAGATTGACAGATAGTGTGCATAGGCCCTCTCAGAAAAAAGAGAGGTATAAGTTCATGGCCAATTTCCTTGGGAATAGGAGTTTGCAATCTAATCTAAAGTTTTTTACAAATCGAATCTTCTATTTTGAAGGTTGTTATATGAATTTTTTCTATGGATTTGAATTCTTCACAGATCTTTTGAGTTTCATTTGATCCAAAGGTTTATTTGTGATAGGTTGGATTTATTTGATAAGAGCAAACAAGAAAGAGAATATATAAAAAAATATAGAAGTTATAAATTAACTCGCTCATTAGGTTCACATGAATTTTAATTCATAGGAATAGAAAAACCCTGTCAGGGCTCCTTTGATCGAAGGAAATTTATAGGATTTTAAAAGTATTTAAAGCCTTTGGAACAAAGTTTCTTTAAGGAATTTGAGAGGATGTAGTGTAATCCCTGTACCGATTTCATAGAAAATTAGAACATGAGTTTAAATCTCATTTATTTTTTCTTTGAGAACTCCGATGTATTTTCTCTCTTTGTCTCTCTTCTCTTATTATAAATTCCTATGATTATTTCCTATGATCCATCTAAAAACATCATTTTCAAAATTATTATGTTTTAAATTCCTATAATATTTCTGTGTATAGGGCTAATCCTATGTTTTTTATATTTCCGTATTTCTTAAATCCCGTGTTGAAAGAAACCCTAAGAATATTTTACATGAATCTTTTAAAATCCTTCGTTTCAAAGAACCCTATACCGAAATTTTACAAAAGATACGTCTGGACGAAAAATTTTCACGCTCTCTCTCTCTCTCTGTATATATAATTTTGCAAGAGAAGGAAAATCTCCTTTGATTCTACTGTGCTCCATTCCTGCAAACCGAACGGTGCCATAGTTTGTTTCGCATGTGAACTGAACAAGCTCAACTGCTCAAGCGAAGGAGGAAGAAGTAAAGACCATAGGGACGAGTTCCTGTCTTCCTGGCAGTTGGCAGTTCGTCACTGGCAACAGATCCTTCGCATCGAAGACAAAATTGTGGTTGTTCGTTGCAGCGACTGCATTGCTTTAATGTTGATGTGCTTTAATTAATGTGGTTGCAAATAGTTGTCTGCTGAAGAATCAGAGCTGGTTTGCCCCTGGAAAGTGGGCAAAATTTCATTGCTTCCGAGCGTATCTGGACGCTGGGATGGTCATGTATTGGTGTCGTTTTCAGTCCTCGGAATTTCTGAGCTAACCAAGACAAAGTGACCGTTTAACAATATCCTCAATGGTATAGTTCCTGCACTCGGGGAAATTGTTTAACAATATCCTCAATGGTATAGTTCCTGCACTCGGGGAAATTGACCGCAGGAGCAGTCGATTCGCTCTGTATTATCGGATTTCGATTCACAGTTGCTGGACAGAGCTTCAAAGAAGGTTTCAGAGGTGGGCTCTGTATGCGTAGAGCCCACCTCCACGGCTCCATATAATCGGATTCGCGACAAATGACGCGGATCATGACCGTAGAGAATAGTTAGAGTCCCCGTGTGAAAGGAGCTGTTTCTGTAATACAACCGCACACCTAAAGATTGGGAGGACGACTGTACAGTACAGTACATTAATGAGGATACTGAAGTAGCCTGCAAGGCTATACAATTTCATGTGTACATGGTTTTTTCTGTTTGACTGTTGATCTGGTCGCTACGTGTGTTGCCGTTTCCGGCACTGGCTTCAGAACCAGATTAGATGCAGAAAATTCAGAGTTGAGGACAATACAATCTGGTTAAGCAGGGATAACTGATAAGTGCAAACCAAGCATGTGTAAGCAAATAACAGCAGGTGGCTGTTTTCGATCCAAGAAATTTTACACGATTTGTAGAGTTGAAATATTATTAAAATTTTTTAGATACCATTTGGAACGAAGGAATAAGGTTGTGAAATTCTTATGAATTATCTTACTCTCGTTGCACTTGGAAAAAAATATGAGCTTATTATCTTATGTTTTTTATTCGAGTGATTTTACTGTTTTATCAAGAGGTATCATATTTTAATGTTAATTTCGGTATCTACGTGAGATATTGATATGTACCAAAGTTAATATTAAAATTATGATATCTATTAAAAGATAGTAAAATTTCCATTTTATTTTTTGAAAGAAGTTTAATGTTCTCTTCCTTTCTCTTCTACGATCTAAATTCCTTAACATTCATGTGACAGGCTCCTTTGAAATAAAGTTTTTCAAAGGAATTTTGAAAATTTTAATATAATTTCTGTAAAAATCCTATAAAATTCATGCGTTACGAGGGAGCCCTTATTCCCTACAATCTAAAACAACACTTTTCGTATTTCTACGTTTTTTATATTGCCAGTATTTAAGTAGTGTACATAATCATACGTTCCAACTTCCAAAGTATTAAGTATCCATGACCATGAGTTCTGTTCAAAGTTTCCAAACTCGATTCAGACTTTCAGAGACATGGCTCGAATTTCCAGCATTTGGAGCATCTCTGCGCGGGATTTCTTTTCACCCTGACTTCGCGTGATCGCGTCGCCCACGACGCCCGGATGTCAGATGAAGTCGTCGAGTCGACAGCAGCGGAGGCAGCCGGGAGGAGGAGGAGGAGGGCAATGCACACACTGATCTGGACTCTAGCGAAGGATCGGAGACACGACCTGCAGCTGTCAATCTTGTTTGAGCTGACGGGGGTGAGCCGGAATGGATGGACTTGGATTTGTTTTTACGTGCTGCTGCAGCAGCAGCTGCCTGCTGCTGGTAGTGGATCTACTCCGTAGATCAGTACGAGTAGATCGCACTTTTGAGTTTTTGACAGCTTGCTTGTTGTGGTCTCAACTCTCTGAACTTTGAACTCTGAATCTGTCCGTGGCACAAGCGTGAGTACCTGTGGCTGTGTAGGCGTGTAGCCTCTCTGCCTCGCCGTAACATAACAGTGTTCGTTTTGACGTTGTCAGTGGAATGGAGGCAACACAACAGAGGTTGTTGGGCTCACTTGTAGTGTAATCTTTTCTTGGTCCGTTTTCCCGGTTGAATTCTATATGGGCTGTGAGGTGAGATCGCATCAACTGCTACCTGAGCTTTCAGCTTCGGTCTAGTAGCTGTAGTTGTTACCGTTTGCGGTCAAAAGCAAAACCGAGGTGAAGGCCGGAGACAAGAGAGCTCGTAATGCCACTGCAAATTTGCAATAAGAATCGCACGGAACCAACGTTTGTCTCTCAGTTATGTTCGTATTTTGCTACTTGTTACAACTTACAACTTGACTCACTCCAACAATGCATCGATGAAGCTGAGGGAGATGAACGGCTTGGCCTCCTCGTCGATCGCTGAGCTCCCTCGACCACCCCACCCTGGCCTGCCGGCGTAGCTGCAACGTGGTGACCAACCACACACGCCGGCGGCGTTTGCGGTGAGGACTGAGAACGAGATGGACGGATGGCGGCGTCGGCTCGATCGCCCCAGTTGTACCAGCCGCGAAGGATGCTACACGCTGCCGCTGTCCACGTTACCATGTAGCCATGTAGATGTAGGCGAAGACGACGCGGCCGAGCGCCGAGGTAGAGCGCGCCGGAGCCCGTCACGCGACAGTTGTCGAACGAGAAACTCCGTGTCCTCCAGGATGCTCATCCTGGTTCTTTGAGCGCCAGCAGTTCCTCGCGGTCGCGTGCATGTGACCCGCCTGCATTAGCAGATAATTTCGTGTTAGCGTCACACGAGTCTTTCAGCTTCAGGTCACATCCGGATGTTACGTGCGTCTGATATACATTTATCAGCGAAAAGTCCTTTTCATTTGGAAATACCAATTTAGATGATATTTAGGGGTGTTTGGATTGAGGGATTAAATTTAATCCATGTCACATCGGATGTTTCGACATTAGTTTGAAGGACTAAACGGGAACTAATTATAAAAATTTTAATCCATAATTAGCAAATATTTACTGTAGCATCACATTGTCAAATTATGGTGTAATTATACTCATTAGATTCATCTAGTGAATAATCCTCCGATTATGAATGGGTTTTGTAAATAGTCTACATTTAATACTCCAAAATAGTATTTAAACATTGGATGTGACAGGGCTAAAAAATTTTAGCGCCATCCAAACACCCCCTTAGATTGTGGGCTAAAATTTTAGCCCCCGTCATATCAAATGTTTAGATAATATTTTAAAATATTAAATATAGACTAATTATAAAACCCATTCATAATTGGTGAATTATTCGCGATACAAATTTAATTAGCCTAATGATACTATGATTTGACAATGTGATACTACATTAAACATTTGCTAACTATGGATTAATTAGGCCTAATAAATTCGTCTCACAAGTTATCCTCTGATTTTATAATTATTTTTATAACTGGTTCACATTTAATTTTTTAAATTAATATCCAAACATACAATTTTTAAAATTTAGTTTCGATCTAAACACCCTTAATAGTAGGAATCAAATGGAGACACTACCCCTACACGGTCCGAATCAAATGGCCACCGGCGGGAATACGATTAACGAACCTCGGCATCGAGGTGGGGCCCACATCCGGCCCAAAAATTCTCTCGTCGCGGTTTGGCTGCAAGCCCGAGACGCGGTGGATCAGTGGAAATGACACTCTTGCCCTCACGGGGGATCAAAGTGAAGGGGTATTATAGTAATTGTACCTAAAATCGGGGTTTAAGTCTGCACCCTCTGCAGACTGCAGGACTGCAGGTGCAGCTTGTTTCGAAGGGGCTTGCAATCTGCCCGCGCATTTCTTATGAATATTGGAGCCATTGTGACATGCAAATCCCTTTTAACTCGGTTAATGATTTACTAAAACCTAAATTAATCGCTGCTGGCTAATGAGATCGACTTTAGTTTTAGTTTAAATGCATGTTTCAAAGGTATACCTCTTATCTTAGAGACGCTTATAAGAAAAAAAATGATTTTTTTCCCACCATAAATACTTAACGCAGGAGCCTGCTGTTTACTGTAGCATCGAGTGCTAATTAAGATAATTTCAACCATACATGACTAATCAAGTAAGTGTAGCAACAAATTAAGGTCCTGTTTGGGAACACATTTTTTTGGAAACTACAATATTTTAAAAACTACACTATACTACATCCATAACAACATCACATGTTATAATACTACAGTTTTGAAAAAAAAGTTTTGTACCAAAGTTTTCAATACTGTAGATTGAGTACAGTATTTCTAATACTGCAGTTTACTTACAGATATTTCACATATTATAATACTACATTATTACTTCCAAAACTATAAAAAACTGTGTTTCTAAACAGAACATAACTAATAAATATAACATTATTGCATTGAAACGTAGGGTTGCTAAACAGTAATATCCGAGAGACCGAGCATAATTGACGAACGAAGTTTCGAAAAGAAATAAAAAAAACTCCCTCGAATATAAAAACAAACCAGAAACCCCGCGACCTGCGGGAGAAAACAAACTAAAAAATTGAGACACACAGACGAGACCAAGCGCGGCCGGGCGCACCGCGCGCGCACGACGGCGACGGGGCGGCTGGAGTTGGAGCCTGGAACCCTGGAGGCGAAGCAAAACCCCAGCCGGCATTACCTCGGAGCCTCGGACTCGGCCGAATCCGAGCTCGAATCCACCCAATCTCGCCGGCGGCGGCCTCGATCTGAGCCGAGGTCGCCGTGCGCCGGTCGCGTCGCCGAGGAAATGGGGAGCGTGGATGGCGATTTCGACGGGCTCCGGGCAGGTGAGGCGGCTGATCCGAATGCTCCCGAGTATTTGAATTCCAGCCCTAGAAAGCTCGAGGTTTGGGTCGCTGTGAGTTTGTTAGTAATTTTGGGGTAAATATGTGGCGAATGGTAGTCAGCAATCGGCAAACCCGCTTTAGCAGGCTTTGATTGTGTTTTTGGAGTTTGAATTCTAGCTCAGCGACCTCCGTGTTTTGTGCATATATTCAGCTCTGGTTCTACCGATCACTAGCCCAGGGATTGTTCAGCTCTCATTTAGTTTTTGAAGTTAGCCGGCGACTTCGCTGTCTGGATCTCGATATTTGTGTTTTCCCCTGTTTCGCTAGTAAGATATTTGCCGAAGAAGAACCACTGTGTTAAGCCGTTGTTGCTAAGCTTATAATCGCCACATGTTTACTCGGAGTGTTCAATTTGATCATTTCTGTTGTTCTGACTTCTGAGTGAGTTATTGGCTATGAGCTGCTGATCTCAGAGTTGTTTTTTTTTGCTCGTACTTGCTTTACACGGTGTTGCAAAAAATTGTAGATGAACGGCGCATGGAAGTGATTGAATGGCTCAATGCCTTACTCCCAGAGTACTGTTTGCCACTGGACTCATCTGACGAAGAGTTACGGGAGCTGCTCAGTGATGGCACGGTCTTGTGCCATATCGTTAACACACTCATTCCTGGTGTTCTCGAGGTGTGTCCGTTTGGGATTCAGGAATTTTGGGTTTCTTTGTACTGTTGAGTTGTTGATGTATATGCTTTGACTCCACGTGTTTTTTTAGGCTTCATGGGGCACTTATTCATCGGCAGATCAACAGTCGGACAATGTGAATAAGTTCCTCTCAGTAGTTGCTGACATGGGGTTGCCAGGCTTCACCGTGAAAGATCTCGAGGAGGTGAGGTTAATCTTATCATACTAAGTAGTTGGTTGGCATGAATGCGTTCTGAAATGCAAATGGTTGAAAGTAGTTTCTTGGATGCTAGTATTATTGTGATATACAATACAATGGTGCTTGGCCTTGTTGCCTTGTTGGTCATGATTTTGCATTGCTGACAAGTTTTAGTCATGTATGCATGCCTTACCCTCCAATGTTGCCCCCTGCACAGCCCATTTATCCAGTTGGCATCTGCGGCGCAGATCGGGTGTAGAGAGGCTGGGCATGACGTTGGGCGCAAGCACAAGTTGTGTGCTGTGAGGCCTGGCGCAGCACGGAAGATGGGAGAGAGAAGAGGGAAGAGGTGGTGACTGAGAGGAGTGGAGTAGGAGAGAGGTTAGGGGTTAGAAATGAAAAATAACCTAATGGGCCTTAAATCAGTTGTTGGACCTGTCTTATTTGAATGCGCTATTGAACAGAACTTTAAATATACTATTAAACATAATTTTAAATGTGCTATTATGATTTCAACTATATATTTTTTTAGTTTAGGTATCCAAAGTGACAGTATTGCTACTTGATATTGTATTCCTATTTTTATCATGCTATATTGCTATTGCTGTTTGGGATTTGCTACTTATCTATTGATTTTTTTTCATAAATCCTCTATTGTCTGGGCATAAAGCGTTGCCCCGCCTTATGCCTTACCATCTAAGCAGTAAGGCGGTAGTCCACCATCTCATTCTATTTTATACTTTGCTGGTTGCTTTAATCTTAGGAAGTCTTGAAAAAGGATTGACATGACATAGTGTTAGGCTCACCCCACCTAGCCAACCCAACCATAAAACCTAGGCGTTATAGTGGGAGAGGTGGGTGCTTTTATCCATAGTCCAACATTCCCCCTACGGCGTGCGAGCCCGGCGTATCCCGCAGCAGGTTCTAGAGGCCTGGCGTAGCCCGCAACAGGTCTCAGCACACTAGATAGGCGCAGGGGAAATCACGCAGCGGAAATGCGGAAATGCGTGGCCAGGGGGATTCAAACCCAGGACCTTGGCTCTGATACCATGTTAGACTCACCCCACCTAGCCAACCCAACCATAAAACCTAGGTGTTATAGTGGGAGAGGTGGGGGCTTTTATCCATAGTCCAACACATAGTTGTACCTTAACTCTCAAGTTGCATGACATGCAAGCATTGGAGTAAATCATCCAATTTCACTGTTTGTGGATCTTAAGATGTGTACCATTTCGTATGTTCCTGATTGTTTCTGTTAACTCCCATAAGCTTGACCAAAGCAGGGATCAATGTCTCCAGTGGTGGATTGCCTCTTGGTTCTGAGGGAAAGTGTGAGTTCTGGATTAGGTAATGATACTTCAGTCAATGGTTCCAAGAGCCTTTTGAGGAAAAAATGGCAAGTTCGAGAAACTGGTAGGCCTCTAGTTCCTGGTGTGGGACAAGGGAAAGCATCCCCTGGAGAGGACAAGAGGAATGCCCTCCCAGATCCTAAATCCCAGCAGAAAGCTCCTGCCTTTTCTGGTATGCACATTTTTTTTTCATTTTGAGCATAATTTAAAAATCATCTGAAAAGTTCATTTGGCTCTAGAAATATGTACAGTCAAGGGAAAAATACCATGGGCAACTTGTGACTTTAACAGGGGAGGGGGGTCAATGATTTAATGGTTGGAGTTATAGATTGGACAATGGTGTTCGACTTAGAATTTTAGTGGATTTACAAACTTTCTGATGTAGCTTGATTCCATCAGGTTGGAACTTCAACTGTTCAACATTGCTTGAAGTCTTTAACATGGTTTCCAATGTTCAAATTACAATACGGTTAAAATGTCTCTGCTTTGTTGCGACTCAAGCTATTGAGTACTATCTATTTCTGGGTTGATCCTGTTCTCCATCCTTAAGTAGCTTGTTATATATCCTGCAGGACAAAAGCTTCATGAGATTTTCCAATTAAAATGTGGATCCCATGCTGATCTTCCGGCTGCCAAGATTTCAGAAATGATGCATTCTAATAGTTTAGATGTAACCAGCCGTCACATAAGCTTGTCAAATTGTACTGTATTTTTGTTTGTTGTCCCTTTCCTAATAGTAACTACCTTACAGAATGCACCAACTCAATCACTTCTCAGTGTTGTTAATGGCATTCTGGATGAAAGCATTGAAAGGAAAAAAGGAGAAATACCACATGTATGTCTATGTTTTGACTTTTGAAAGTTGAAACACATGCTCTCTTTTTTCCATTGATACCTTTTACATCTAACTTTATCCACCTCACCTCAGCGTGTAGTTTACCTGTTGAGGAAAGTAGTTCATGAGATTGAGCGCCGTCTTTGTATTCAAGCAGAGCACACAAGAAGTGTAAGAGAATGTTCTTTTCTGAAGATTGTATTTCCTTTAGCTAATAGACGCAACTCATGAATCAGATGTCTATTGTTGCAGCAAAATGTTATCATTAAGACAAGGGAAGATAAATACCGTTCAAAAATCAAAGCACTTGAAATATTAGTAAATGGGACAAATGAAGAAAACCAGGTAAATGTTCAGTTTGCTGATAGTTATAAGAAATTATAATAATTTAGAAGTCTTTCCCCTTGTAATTTTGATATTGTGTACTTTCCTTCTTCAGATGGCAATAAAACGGCTTCAGATAATAAAGGTTAGAACAACACACAAGATTTAATTTCCTATGTTTTAAGTTAATTTCCCATCTTTACTTAAAAACTGTTGTTTAGCTACTTTAGTACTCCTTATTGTAAGCATGTTAAACACTTAAACCAGTGAAATATCTACTATATAATGTTTGACCGTATTATTATAAGAATGGTATTGGATGCTGATTTTGTTATCACCTATAGCAGTAGAAGACTAGAAGTGATGGCAGTTGTTAATTGTAAGATCTTTTTTCTGCATGCAGGAAGAGAAGTCAAAAATTGAAGAGAAAAGGAAACTTGGTGAGCAAGATGTTGCTCGGTTAATGAAAGAAAAAGAAAAAGCCGAAAACATTATAGCTAGTCTTAAGAAAGAGATGGAAGTCATGACTAGCATGCATGAAGAACAGCTTAAGAAAATTGAAATAAATGCAAAGCAAATGGAAGAATATTTAACTGCCAAAATTAAGGAGGTCGATTCACTTTTAGTGCAATCAAACAAGAAAATCAAAGAAGTTGAGGCTACCTCCCAGTTAAAATCACAATTGTGGAACAAGAAGGAGGGCATTTTTCAGAATTACATGAACAGTCAACAATTATATGTCAAGGTTTGTTTACTTTAACTTGGTCTTGATTCTGTTTTTTTTTTTCATTTTGTTTATGAGTTGTTGCTTGAAAATGGTAGGATCTAAGGATATCATCACAATCTATAAGAAATGAGATGCAGGCCCTTAACATGGAGTTGAGAGATGAAATGTCCAATTTTGGTATGTGTTGTTACATTTCTTTATGTTATATAAACTATAAAGTACACATTTACTTGTATCTTTAACATTTTGTTGTTTACACTTGTGTAGGATCTGGTTTAAAGTGTCTGGTTGATGCCGCTGAAAACTATCACAAAGTTCTTGCTGAAAATCAAAAGCTGTTCAATGAAGTGCAAGAATTAAAAGGTCTTTGACTGCTCAAATATTATTTTTAGTTTCAGAATGCACCTTTTGACTTCCATTTCAATATATGTCTCTTTTAGGTAATATAAGAGTGTACTGTCGTGTAAGACCATTTCTTCCTGGTCAAGATAAAAAATCAACCACAGTTGATTACATTGGCGAAAATGGTGAACTTTTGATCTCAAATCCGGTTAAACAAGGAAAAGACGGGCATCGGATGTTCAAATTCAACAAAGTGTTTAGTCCATTTACTTCTCAAGGTATATTTTTGTTAGAATGGAAATTTGGTGTAAGCTTATTCATGTGTAAATAAATTCTGACACATTCTCTTCAATTTACAGCTGAGGTTTTCTCAGACATTCAACCACTGATTCGATCAGTTCTTGATGGATTCAATGTGTGTATTTTTGCTTATGGTCAAACTGGTTCAGGAAAAACTTACACAATGGTACTAACTTTAATCCCAAGTACGATGGTTAACTTTTTAATTGGTATTGTGCTGGCATCATACATATTTTGATCACTTATGTCTTATTTCAATAATTTTGCTACATATTTTGATCACTTATGTCTTATCTCAATAATTTTGCTCGTAGAGTGGACCCAGCACATCAAAACAAGATTGGGGCGTAAACTACAGAGCTTTAAATGATCTATTTGATATCTCACTAAGTAGGAGAAATGCTCTCGCATATGAGGTGGGAGTCCAGATGGTCGAGATATATAATGAGCAAGTGCGGGATCTTCTGTCAAATGATATTGCACAAAAACGATATCCTCTTTCATACTTATATTTTAATTTTTTTAAATATCAATGTTTTTTTAGAGAATGATTGTGCTCTCTTTAACACAAAGAAACACTTGGAATATGGTGCACTTCTCAACCTAATGGACTTGTCGTCCCAGACGCGAGCTTACACCCAGTTAAATCAACATCAGATGTTTTAGACTTGATGGAAATTGGTCAGGCAAATAGAGCTGTTGGTTCAACAGCTCTAAATGAAAGGAGCAGTCGATCCCATAGGTTGTGAGGCTGATAACGAAAGTTATTATATATCTTTGTGGTCTCTATGTGACTGTATTTTAAAACATGTTATTCTCTGCAGCATTCTAACTGTACATGTTCGAGGGTTGGATGTGAAGAATGGATCCACCTCTAGAGGATGTCTACATCTTATTGATCTTGCTGGGAGTGAAAGGGTTGAGCGGTCTGAAGCAACTGGAGATAGATTAAAAGAGGCTCAACACATTAACAAATCACTCTCTGCTTTAGGTGATGTGATTTTTGCTTTGGCACAAAAAAATGCTCATGTGCCATATAGAAACAGCAAGTTAACACAGGTTCTTCAAAGCTCCTTAGGTAATCAAATTTTACTAGTTGGCAATCATGCATGCGAAGTTAGATTTATGTTTTTTTGTAATTATAGACTTAAAATAATTTCTTGCAGGTGGGCAAGCAAAGACACTAATGTTTGTTCAAATAAATCCTGATGTTGAGTCATATTCAGAGACTATAAGCACTCTAAAGTTTGCTGAAAGGGTTTCTGGAGTCGAGTTAGGTGCTGCAAGAAGTAACAAAGAGGGAAAGGATATAAAAGAGCTGCTGGAACAGGTTCTTGCCTTTTAGCATCTGTCTATCCCATCATCAACCGAAATTTGTTTGCTCGTTTTACATACTCGCTGAACTGTTTTGCGCTAGAAGAAGGGGAAGACCTATGTGCAAATATGATGTTCATACAACAATTGTTCTTCCAAATATTAAAGTAATTTCTTATTCAATCTGATTCCTGATTTTAGAATGTTCTTGTTGGTTTACTCAAAGGCATGGTCATTGTTCTAAACTTAATTTCCACAAATTTATTTTAACTGTACAGAATCAGCAGTCCTCCCAAGTGGATACCAGTAACCATCAAGAGTAGGGCTGAAACCAGTAGTATCAACCCTTCAAGTGCTGGCTTGGGAATTAAGCCACAGAACTTTGCTGCAAACGATCTATTTAGTATATTATAAAAAAATATTAATTATATAAGCAAACCAAAACCATCAACTGCTGATGCTGAACCTTGTAGGACACGTGTTCAACATTAAATCCTGTTAATTTTGGATTGCTAGAAATGATGACTTGCATTGATATTGTTTTGCAGAAATGATCTGAAGTTATATATATTGCTAATGGTACAAATTTCGAGTATAAACTCATGTTGATGGTTTGTGATTGCCAATGACACATGCTATTGTTATAATAATGATTCTATCTTTTACTATGAATATTCTGTCATCTTAGTTTGAAAAGTGTCACTTTACAATTTACATACTTTGTCCAGGTTGCATCTTTGAAAGACACGATTGTACGAAAAAATACAGAGATTGAGCAGTTCCAACTCATGAAAGACAAAGTCAAATTGCCAAGTTCTGCAGTTGACATAAATGTTGCTAGCATGCCAAATAATTGTAATTCTGACATTGGATTGACATCACTGACCACAACAAACCAAAGGAGCCAACTATCTGATCCTCAGTGTTATGCTGCGGCGAATAGAGATGAGCATACTTCACCCACCGACATTACACCAACATGTTTGGATGAAGCAGATCTTGAAGACAATGTATTTGAAGATGGTTTCTCAGTAGGAGAAACCAATTATTCTGTTGGCTGTGCTGCTGGAGCATTCCTAGATTCCTGCTCAGACAGAACCACTGATACCACCATGTACTCTCCTCTTCTTATATCAGTTCCACCAAACCAACTTGCAGCTGTTAATTGTTTTCCTCGCACTGCATTTACTCTATTTGCTATAATTTCATTTTGTTCTTTACATGTCATGACCTTTTCATCTTGTGATGATGACACACTAATTCAGCACTGCTCAATAATTATTGCAGTCGGAGAGTATCATCACGGATAGGCGGGATAGCTCGATTCAGTTTCACAAAGAATGGGCAACCAGCAACATCCAGACCAAAAGCAAGGGATGCTGCTTTGAAGACTCCAAGTATGTATTGTAAACTACCCTACTTTACTTTGACATAATTGATTACTATTATGTACTGCTGACAAAATTTAGTCCTTGTGCCCAACGAATCCAAATTAATCTTGCAAGTTTTACTATGACTATTAGTGTATTTAATATTGTAGGTTTTTCTAAATGGAATTTATCTTTCTCAAGTAGTGTTTTTTACACCAAGTTATGTTCAATCACTCCTAAAAAGTTGTGATAGACTTGGCTAGCCAATGCAAAACCTATCCACTTAAATAGAGCTATCATATCCCAACTTGCTTGGGATTGAAATGCTTTAAAGAAGAAGCTCAATGAGTCCAAATTACCATTTTCTATAATTTATAAATGCCAATATTGTAGGGGACTCCCCTGTTTTTTTCTTTTTTACAAAAACTAATGCTAAACTTTTGGAAAAGAAAGGTCATGCTTCTCCGTGCGAATAATTTCATACTTAGCTTTGAAATGTGGTTGCTATTAATGTAGCACTTGCAATGTCCAAATAGTTTTCATTCCTGGGCATGATGTACTCCGTAATTAATTATCACTGGTTATTAATGAGAAGCATATTGTCTTAATCAGATCAAACAAGACCTCAATCGAACCAGTTGACAGGAGTCCCTTCAGTCAGGGCGTCGAAAAGACGGCAGAAGTAGAGCACGATTCAGTTTCTCTGTTGTATTTTGTATGTCCACCGCAACTTGAAGAAAAAAAATTGTGAAAATAGGTGAGGTAGCTGTAGGTAGGGTTTCGAATACCGGTGGTAACCGAGCGCCGGTGACCTGTACCGGAATAAACCGGCTGAAATATTTTAAATTGAAATTGAAATTTGGAAATTTTAAAAGATCATTCCTTTTAATTGGTATAGTCTTCTCATGTAGCATCTTTATGCCATCACATGTGCCGTAGAAACAAACTTCTCACTATGTCTTCATCTCTTACTAATGTTGTTAATTCTTAACATGTATGCATAGGATATATTTATGAGTTTGGTTGACTGGTTGCTTGAGATCAGCCCATCCAATTTTTTTAATTCTTAACTATATTGTCGCTAGCTAAAATCTAAACTGTTCCAAACAAGAGGAATACTATGCTATTTTTGTCATTGAAGTACTCCAACAGGGGCTTGCTGTATTGTGCCCTTAGCTAGCCAAGGATGAGTAGACTGGATTTTGGAATTTGGTTTGTGTAAGGTTAGCATTACGTGATGTTGAATTCTGATCGAATTCAGCTGGTTTATCAAACCATCAGTGTCCGCTGTTTAAATTTCAAAACACATCACGGTCATGGCAGCCTTGTGAATTCTGAGTAGTGATCAGTGAGCTTTGCATAAGCGTTAAAAAAAATAAAAACAAATTGCGGTGAGCGTGGATCGAACACGCGACCTTCAGATCTTCAGTCTGACGCTCTCCCAACTGAGCTATCCCCGCTACGAGTGATAAGTCACTTGTAAATAATAACATAGGTCCCGAAGTGTATATAAAAATATTTACATTTTACACATAATCTTATTAAAGCGGGGATTTACTCGTCCGTCCGCTCGCTCTGTACTGCCTCCCCACTTCCCAAAAAAACCAATCAAAACTTATACCCTATAAAAACCGGTGCCCCAACCGCTGTTTTGCGCGCATGCATGTGCGCGCAGCAGCTTGCTTTGGCTGCGTGAGAAAAAAAAGAAGAAAAGAGGAAAAAGAAAAAAGAAGAAAAATAAAAAAGGAAAAGAATAAAAAACAAAAAAGAAAACTGTATTTATATTTCAGTATTTTAATTTATGTATTTTGCGGAAAGTAAAAACCCTTATATTTCTGGAAAAATTATGTGGAAACATGAATTTTGCGCAAAAACTTTATTATAAAATAAGATTTTGTTGCAAATCACAGTCATACTAAAGAGAAAACTACCGATAGTACCATATGTTGAGAATACAATGTTATAACATTTTTCACATTATATACAAGTAGCCCGTCTAGCTCAGTTGGTAGAGCGCAAGGCTCTTAACCTTGTGGTCGTGGGTTCGAGCCGCACCGTTTTAATTTTTTTTTTGCAACCATCAGATCTCACTTTCTTCAGTTATTTATATTGTGTTACTATAATTTGTTTAGTGCAGCATTGAGATCATTGTGCGTGCTAGTTTGCATTGAACAAGTTAAAGTAATTCATTTTTAATAGATTGTTATCGTCAATACCGAATCCATTCTCCGGCGACTCGGCGAGCATTCCTCCATCGTCACCTGCAAGTGCGAGCAACAACTTATCATGAACACCCCCCCTTCACCTTTCCTGGCTCATGCAGTCATGCAGATTCTAGCTACCATGATGCTCGCCTTGATGTCCTGCACAAAGAACGAGTCTGCTTGCACGAGCCTGGAGCATCCGGAGACGACCACGGCTTGCTCCGGCGAGCCGCCGTAGTGTCCCAGCCCTCAGCTTCAACGCCACCGGCGCTGTCCCGTCGGTACAAAGAACAGTGGGGGTTACCACACTTTGTGAAACCGTAGGATGCTTCGTCGAGGAAAAAAACACGATCTTGATCAGAGTGGCGGACCTAAGAAACAGAAGCTGAGGAGGGCGGCGAAGCTCTCTGCTTCGCCGCTCACCATGGTTGTAGGCGACGTCGCGACCTTGAGCGTGAGACGACGCGCGTGTGGGAAGCTGTGACTGTGAATGAATCTCTAAACAGAGGAACGGCCATGGGGGGATTTGGGAATTGGTAACTTAGCTGATAGCTGCCGGTTCGGTGGCTCGTGCTCCAACTACCATTCCGGCTGGCCGAAAGAAGAACCAGAGCACCGTTGTTCGGACAGGAGGCGATTCGATCGATCCGTGTCGTTCAAGGCGGAAAGATGCGGACAAGAAGGCAGAGAAGGCAGCGGATCACGTGTGCCCGTGTCATCTCCGGTGGCTCGCCGGAGCTCAGCCGCCGACGGCCGGCCCACCCACCGTCTTGAAATCGGCTTGAATGGAAGACGACGCCTAGATTTGGGCCGATATGGGCTGAATTAGCCCAAATCGCCCGTACACACTTAGCTGGGAATTTCACGTGCTCTAAAGCTAACTATTTTTTAAGTTTGGTCTGAAAAAACTGTAGTTTTGACATCAAATAAGCATCAATACATCCAATATGAAATACTAGTATGTTTTATTGGTTTTATAGTTTGCTTATTTGATATGATATATGTTAACAATTTTTAATGCTATAAACTAGTTTGAGATTACAGTTTGTTATAAGTTAATATATTTTGCTATAAACTTTAAATAGTTTGACGTACAATATAACTAAGAATATATTTATTTTTGCTTTCTATAATTTTTTCTCAAAATAATACAATTTTTATTCAAATTTTCAAATCTGATATGCATATTTCAAAATTTGTAAAAATAGCATTCTGTCAGACGATGGTCTCCGATCTAGGCCAATCCCTCCCTATATAGGCCGACCATCTACCAATCTAAGCATATCCACATATATTGACATGTTTTGGCTTCTGCTGGTCCTAGACAGATGGAGGTTGTTTCATTCTAGATCAGTGGATAATACATCAATCTAGGTTGAACCAGAATATATCGGCAGATGGTATGTCTAGACCGTCATATCAAGCACCGTCATATCAAGCACCGACAGAAGCCTATTGCCAGTCGATATAGTTTGATCGGCCTAGATCGGCAGCCTAATTATTGATATAGGCTGTTTTTTAAAATTCTGAAATCCACGTACCATGCCATGTTTGAAATTTTGAATAAAAATGTATTATTAATTTTTTTAAAAAATCAGCTTTCTCTTTCAAAGGAGCAAATGATATGCTGTATAGAAGTGACATCGACCTGAGTTGAAAGAGAAACAATTTTGCGATATATTCAAGGTGTGTTTAGTTCAGCCGTGGATTCATAAAAATCTGATTTTTGGTGTCAGCTATGGAAAAGTTGTTGTGAGCTGACAATTGTCAGAAAGCTGAAAGCTGTTTGACGAAAACACCTTTCAACTATGGATTATGTAATAAATATCAGTTATGCTCCTAAGTATCTGCAAGACTATTTATATGCTGATTAATCACATTGACATGTAGATGACCATTTTGAAATTAAATTTATCATGTTTGTAAATATTTATACAAAAGATATAATGATTCCCCATGCCATTCTAGTATCAATATAAATGATGAAAAATATATTCATGCAACAATCACAACAATCATACTTAAAAATTTCTCCAGTTAGCCAAAAGGGAGAAATCACACAACAACCACACTGAAAAATATTCATGAAATGCAAGAAGGAGAAATTTCTCCAGTCCTTGCCGGTGGGAGCAGGAACCCTAGCCAGCAGAGAGAGGTCATGGGGGAGGTGGCCGGCAGGAGGAGGGGGTCGTCGGGGAGGAGAGGGTCGTGGGGGAGACGGCCAACGGGAGGAGGAGGTCACTGGGGAGGTGAGGGTCGCGGGGGAGGCACCTGACTAGGGTTCTAAGGGGGTCGGGGGAGAGAGGTGTGAGGGAGAGGGGCGGAGGAGAGGTGTGGGGGAGAGGGTCTCAGGGGCACGAATCGATAGAATCAGGGGTATACACAGATTTCAAATAACACTGTGAGAATCTACAGATTTTTGAAATCGGTTTTCATTTGGAACTCTTTTGGTTTAGATTCTAGATTTTTAAGATACGACCATCGTCTCGAGTTGCACAGTACAGAGGAAAAAAGATGTTCACTTGAATGCTGCAGCACAAGTTGTAAATGGCTTTGAGCCCCAGTGGCGGCTCCAAGATTTTTTATCTAGGTGTTCCTATTATATACTTTAAATTTTCGTAACATTATAAACTCAATGCAAAATGTGATTTTTTTTCAAAATATAACATTTCTATTCCATAACATTATAAATCAACTAAAATCAAAGTCAAAAAATTGCAAATTACAACAAAAAAATCTCACACAATTCAAACAGAATATTATTAATGCAACTTAAATTAGAAATGACATTAATCATATTTTCCATACTTTGCATTATTAAGTTAAAAATGTTTACATTGTTCTCTCTTACGGGACAAGAATCTAAATGATGTCATCCAAATTATGGACAGAAACAAGTAATATTATTTTTTCATATGTAAATAAATAGTTCTAGCAACACTGTAATTTTGAAAAAAAATAAAAAATGGACTAATAGATAATATTGAGCTAAAATACAAGAAATATTATTGATGCAACTTTAATTAGAAATGACATTAATCATATTTCCCTCACTCCACACTGTTAAGTTAAAAATATTTACAATGTTCTCTATTACAGAACGAGAGCCTAAATAATGTGATCCAAATTATGTACATAAATAAGTAATATTATTTTCAATATGTAAATAATTTTTCTAGAAACACTATAATTTAAAAAAATTGAAAATGAGCTGATATATAGTATTGGGCCAAAATACGGCTCTGGACCACCATGTACAACCGCCACTGCCTGGGGCTATGTATGAAACGGACTGGATGCCGGCCAAAACCTAGCTTGCTTGCAGCCGT
Organism: Zizania palustris; assembly: GCA_019279435.1. Classification (NCBI taxonomy): domain Eukaryota; kingdom Viridiplantae; phylum Streptophyta; class Magnoliopsida; order Poales; family Poaceae; genus Zizania; species Zizania palustris. Next base: position 5,923,079 of record JAAALK010000284.1, read on the forward strand.
ACTTACGTGACGGCTCTTCCGTGGAATTTCCGGTACAAATGCCGTCAAACGAAGGCGTCTATCTGTGGCGGCGACTACTACGGCGATGGTCATCTCCACCATATTCGCTATAAGTAGGGGGTGTTTGGTTCCGTGGACTAAAGTTTAGTCCGTGTCACATCGGATGTTTTGACATTAATTTAAAGGACTAAACGTGAACTGATTATAAAAAAATTGCAGAATCGGAAACTAAATCACGAGACAAATTTTTTAAGCCTAATTAATCCATGATTAGCAAATGTTTACTGTAGCATCACATTGTCAAATCATAGCGTAATTAGGCTCATTAGATTCGTCTCGCGAATAATCCACCGATTATAAAATGGGTTTTATAAATAGTCTAAATTTAATACTCCAAAATAACATCCAAACATCCGATTTGACGGGACTAAAATTCTGGACTAAAAATCCAAACATGCCCGTAAACATATATAACATTATATTCGCTGCAGCTACATAAGGAATAAAGTATCATATTCAATGTAGCTACGAATAGGAAACATAATAGTACTACTCTCTTGGATTTTGACCAATTTTATGTAAGGATATACTACAGATTATAATATCGAATTAATTTTATTAAATCAACCATTACATATCTTTTATGTTTTAATAGCATACTTATTTGATGTTGTCAATGTTAACATATTTTTACTTAAACTTGGTAAAAATTGAAGAAATTTGACTTTAAAAAAAGTTGAACGAGTTACACTGTGAAACAGAAAGAGATAATAAAATTTTGGTTCGACAGCTTTGCTCACATTCTATCAGTTTGGTGATACGAAGTTAGGAACAATCATAATACAATAAGATTGATTCGATACAGTGAGAAAAAAATGTTTGAATTATAGCCATTTGAAATTTTACAGTTTGATTTTATGCCATTGGATACAAATAAACTAGAGTACTATGAAACATAGGAAGTGAGTTTTATAGAAATTAAAGAGACAGGAGAGTTGCTCCATGCCTCCACGCTCTAAAAGCAACGCCGGCGACACTCGACCGGGCCGCTCTCGCCACCGTCCGTGCGAGGTGAAACCACCCCATCTCGCCACCTCGCCGCCACCGGGCGGCTCGCGCGCTCGCCAGCCCGCGCCCCCCCGGCCGATCCCTGTCCGCCCATCAATTCTCGTCGAGAGCTCCAGCAGCAAGAAGCAACGCCCGCCGCGACGGACCAAACCCGACGCGCGCCACGCCACGCCACGCCGCGCGCGGGTTAGGTTGTGCCGCGCGCGCGCGCGCGCGCCTGACTCGTGGACGGGATCGCGCCGGCGGTGGTTCAAACCGTACCAGGCCATTCAATGCGTGGTCGCATGATTCGCTGGTTCGTCTACCTCTCCCCGCTAGCTGCTGCGTGCGCCACAAAACCGCGTGCAGGACGGCCAGCCCAGCTGCGAGCTGCGTCGTCTCCATCGATCTCGGTGTACGGTGTTCGATCTTCCTGTGCCCATGGAGCTGGTGGTGGCTAGCTAGCCATCCACGAGCTGGATACTGATGCTACGACGACGCATGCGCGCTTAGCTTCTCCACCGGCGCGCGCATTTCACACAAAAACTGCGTGCTTTTCGTCTCTTTCGTAAGCATACTTTTTCGATTCAATAACCAATCAACAAATAACTATCGATATCTTAAATTGTGTCTTAATAAATCCAGACTAGTATATTATTTATGTTTAATGAGGCTTTCACTCTGGCCCTTTGAAATGTCACAGCCGGCTCTGCGTTTACAACAAGTGCAACTTGATACCATAATTAACAATGATTATTTAGTCTCGTGATACCGATTCGATCGGTTCTTGGACGAGATGCGTGCCAGCGATTTGCTCGAAGTAATTGCGAGGCAACTGATGGGTTCGTGGTCCTAGCTGAAGAAACGCTAGGCTTCTTGCTGCTTGCTTGCTTGCCTGTGGCAGCTGTGACGACTCCTGCAGGTCCAAAGAGAACAATCCGTCACAGGTAAATTGTATGTTTCGTGATAACTTATGAAATTGCAATCGATATAACATTTGTATCATATTATCAACTCGGAGTCCTCCATATTTACCTGATATTAAGTTGAGAAACTTGGTAAGGATTATTAGGTTATGTTTGATTTAGTTTCTCTGGTTACCTTCTTAGTTAGAATGGTTATCAAGCTGAAAGCTAAAATGTTAAATCGAATAGATTTAAGGACAAACCGGTTTATTCAAAGGCAGTAATTTTCTCCTATACAAAGTTGCTCCTACTGTAGCTTTCACAGCTTTGTAGTCCAAATTTTACAAAAATTACCCACTATATGCTATCGAAAGTTTAGAAAGTTGTTCTTCAGCTCTCCCCCTAACTTTCATTATTTTTTAGCTTTTCTACGCTTCACATTAACTTTTTATAGCAAACAGTAAATCAAATCTCTAGCTTAACCAAACACGTTTTTACTATCAAATCACGATTGCAACAACGAGATTGTACACTGCGTGCATTCTGCAGTTTCAAGCGATGTACCCTTATCCTTTCTCTTTCTGTTAGTTTGTAAAGCTGTATTGTAATAACTGGTGCCTCTGTTTTCTTTCTGAATGAATTATGTGAGCCTCTCGCTCCTTTTTCAAAAAAAAGAGTTTTTTTTGTCTCTCCTGAAAGCGAAAGAAGCAGCCACATTTAAGCTGTGAAAGCTAAGCAGACGAACGGTAACGGAAGAAAGCTGTCGATTCCGTCATTTCTTCGAGACTCGAGAGGGGGCATGCAAACCAACAGCAATTTCTACTTGTCAAATTAAGGTGGGGATCGAAATTACCAAGACGACAATGACCGTATTTCATCACAAATACACGACAAGTGTCAAATCCCACATGTTAAGGTGGTGTTTGGTTTCCTGGACTAAAGTTTATAAAATAGGTTTTATAAATAGTCTACATTTAATACTCCAAAATAACATCCAAACATTCCATATAACGGGACTAAAATTTAGAACTAAAAAACCAAACCGGCTTTAATTATACCGTTTCGTTTATGCAAACATATATCCAAGGCCGGCTCTGGGCCAGTGCAAGAGGTGCACTCGCCTAGGACCCATGATCGAGGGGGGCCAAAGTCCAAGTATTGAGTAGAGATGCTCCTATTGTGATATTGCTATTGTTCATGAATTATTATTTGATATCTCAAGCTAAGATTATGTCATTGCTTCATCGGATCATTGAAAGTTAATTCTTATTAATTTGCAAGTAAAAATATGCATATAAAAATACATATATACATATATTATATGTACATATAGCATCTTAAACGAAAGGGCACGTGATGTCGAGTTGGCACTAGGTCCTCCAAAACAATGCGCTGCCCAGCATATATCAGGCTTAATTCTTGATCTTATTTTATCTAAGAGCGAAAAATAATTTACAATGTTATCTTAATTAGTGATTCTAAAATTTAGAAAAATAAGTAATGCAGAGATGTCAAACGGCCAACCAACGAAAAAGATTACACAAATTTCATAATAACGATTATAACCAAAATTTGATTTATTAAAAAATTTTAATTTATCTTTCGAAATCGGGTCGATTGAAATGAAAAAGGATCCGAGAGTGCACGTTGAAGATGATAGTTAAGGATTGTTTGTTAAAGCTTTTCGAATACTGAAATCTATACTAAAACTGGAGTAGAACATTTGAAGTTAGTTAAATCTTACTCTATCATTTCAGTTCATTTTTCTGAAGAACTCTCATTGAAATCCAATTGTGTAGGTTGACTCCAGTTTCACACAACAAAGAAGCTGGAACTAGAGCCCTGCCAAACGTACCTTTAACTAATGTGTTGATATATAGTAGTTTTCCTAATCAGTTTTCGGTTACCAATTATCACTGCTGGTAGGCTACTAGAATTCTATAAACACTTGTGATGTGTGTGTTCGGACATACTCTCTTCAATTTAGAAAAATAAATCATTTTAGACACGCTGTACTTTAATTTGCTCGAGTCTGTCACAAATTCAGGCGCAAAATTTGCATGAACAACTGGGTGAATATGCAATGTATCCTAAATGAATTTGCAATAATTTCGGGCTTGTTCTGTTAGGAGGGGATTGAAGGGACTAGAGGGGATTGTAGTATAAATCCTTTCTAATCCCCCTTAATCCCCTTCACCAAGGAGATTAACCGAACAACCTCTCAAAAAGAATTGATCTCTAGGGTGTCATACATTTCGTTGTGACCAGGGGTGGAGCCAGTACTTAGGCTGGGGGTTCCTAGGAACCCCGGTCTAAAATTTTTTTTAGTTATTAGTAGCAAATTTTTACCTTTTGTGCATCCCCTTGAGTCCAATATGATGTACCTGTAAAGTGATGCACCTCCCTCGGTTTTTCTCTAGCTCCACCACTGGTTGTGACAACAACGCTGTCCCCTTCACGTCGATGTTACTGCTGCAACTTCAAAATTTATAGGTGACAGTTACCTGACGATCACACTGAATTTCTTCATAGAGTTGTACACTTGCACCACGAGTCTACTAGAGCAGAACCAGCAAAGCTTTAGCTCGTCACCGGACACAACTAAATATGCTGATTTTTTTAGAAATAATATGTTTCCGAAAGTTGCTCTCACCGTCCTAAATTAGGGCCATTTCTAGATTTTGACGCAGTTATTAAAATGTAGAGAAAAAATCTTAAATTTTTCCTCAACTAGTATTCCAAACAATTGTGTATTTGAGATATGTATAAAATATAAAGATTTAGGGAAAAGTTATAATATTTAAAATAAAATTTAAATGACAGAAATAGTTTTTATTTTGAGATAGAAGTATAGTGAAAATAGCAAAATTAGGGGTTGTTCGTCTCCCAGAGACTAAACTTTAACCCCTATCATATCGGATGTTCGGATGCTAATTGGAAGTAATAAATATTAGTTAATTATAAAACTAATTATATAACCCCTAGGCTAATTCATAGGATAAATCTATTACACCTAATTATTTCATTATTTGACAATATGGTGCTACAGTAAAAATACGTTAATGATGGATTAATTAGGCTTAATAGATTCGTCTCGCGAATTAGCCTAGTGGTCCTGTAAGTAGTTTTATAATTAACTCATTTTTAATTATTCTAATTAGCATCCAAACATCCGATGTGAGACTAAAATTTACAGGAACCAAACAGATCTAACAGATGCTTAGATTTGTCGATAGTTCAATTATCGACAAGTGTCCTATACTCCTATCAACGGCTGAATCCGACCGTTGGTCTCCTCCCACCGTTAGTTGAACAGTCGATAGGGCATGGTTTCATCACAAATTTAGACAAGATCAGTTACAACATATAAACTTAAAATAACCGAGACAAGCTTGAAATTTTAAATGCCCACAAAAGGGAGAGAGACGAAAACCAAAATCTGAAAATGTTTGCTCTCGAATTATATAACAAAATCAAACATGCCAACTCTATCATACTCGTATCACGGATTAACTGGAAAACTTGGAAAGGATGCGCACAATTTATCTATATATGTACTGCCATGAACTATTCACATGAGGCCGTACTGATCCGTACTCCTATTTGACCAGGAAGTAGGAGGTGCTCCGCTCCCTGTTGGCGGCGGCGGCGGCGGCGGTGCGCTGCTGCTGCATGCGGAGCTGCTCGTGGAACCACATGATGAACTCGTCGGCGCGCCTGTCCACCACGCCGAGCCTCCCGTCGTCGTCGTCGTCGTCCTCCCACGCAGGGAACGGCGAGTCCGTGATCCGCACCTGCCGCGGTGCCGGCACCACCGCGGCGGGCAACGGCACCACGCCGTCCACCAGGTCGCCATCGGCGTCGTCGTCGTCGCCGTCGGTCGCCTCGGCGGCCTCCTGCACGTCCATGATCTCGAACAGCCTCGACACCGTGGCGACCGAGCCGTACTCCCCGCCGGACGAAAGGTCGTGCCCCTCGGCCGCGCCGCCGTGCTGCAGCTGCAGGCGGCGCTGCGCGCGGCGGCGCTTGTGCAGCGGCGTGCTGCTGCAGCTGAACTCCACCTCGCGGGGACGGTACTGGTACTGGGACACGGCGGCGGCGGGGTCCATGGACCTGCACGACATCGAAGAGAGCCCAGAGGCGCCACCCAACGTGCCGCTGCTGCGGTGGCGGCGGGCGGCAGCACCGCCATGCCCGCCGCGCGGGTACGGGTGCACCGCGGCGGCCGGGTCCACGGACCGGCACGACATCGACGACAGGTACGTCAACGCCGGGTGCTCCCGCAAGTCATCAAGCCCGTGCTTGGACGACATCATCTGGTGCAGGTGGACGCCCAGCGCGGCGAGCTTGGGCTGGTGCTTGCCGAGTCCCTTGACGAGGACGAGGTACACCGCGCGCGCCACGCGCCACGCCTTCTTGGCGCCATTCTGACGATCATGGGGGCAACCTCCATGACCCGCCAGCTCCATTGCCGCCTGCTGCTCACTGCTCATCTCAGGCTCTCAGCTCGATCGATTTCTCTCTTCTCGCTTCGGAAAACTCCACTTATCTCTCTCAGCTAGCTCGATCTGTACACTTCTCGTCTTGTCGACGATTTATCACAGAGAGGAGATGAGAGTGAGAGGTATTTAAAGGGGGGGAGGCCGGCCGCTGCAGCGGTGAGATGGCCAAATCACTGTGCATTAATGGCGACGAGAATTATTGGCGCGTATTGTCTCCGTATTGTTCTTTTCGTGTCTCGGAAACTTGCCTGCTCCAACAATCATCACACGTTTAACCGGTGGATTAGTAGGCGGATTATATTTCTTAGCCTTAACACTTTCAACTCTTTTTTTCTAATTTAACTCTTTTCTAAATATAAGTTGTTTTATACTATACCTTCTAGTATTTTTTTGTTTTTTTCGACCTTTCAGGTTTAATAGCTTATATTTTTAAGATAAAATAAATTAATAATAATAAAGTTATTTAAGTTAGTTTCTTCGTTCTTAATTATAGACAAATTGGAAGCTATGCATATAAGAAAGGTATTAATTAATTAAGCATGCATGCCGTGTTAAGCTACACTGGATCTGATAGCGACGACTGACGAGTGGCCGTTTTTAAGTTAGCTTTCTTTACACGCTCGGAAATATACCGTTTAAAGTAGTAAAAAAACGTGAATATATATATAGCACATGCAGACGTTGGACACGGCGAAAATCAGTTAAGTGACAGTTGTTCAATATAATGTGCATGCATGTGTACAATTATATTTAATAACTTCCGGGGAATGCATAAATTTATTATCCTGATTTTATTTGGCAATTGGCATGCTATCTTGCAATTTCCATGAGTATGATCCTACCTTTACCGGTGAATCCATGCATATTTCGTATCTTCGGGAATATTTTATGATGTAACTTTTATATGTAGGAGGTGAATTTAACTCATACTATTGATTTTTTAAAATAAGTATTAAAGTAAATGTTTAATTATATATTAAACGGTTACTGCAGTTAACACCTCTCAATATATATATTACTAAAACTAATTAATAAACATTAATAATTTATTTTTTCAATAAATATAATATTTATAGGTCGACTGTTAACTCTCTAAGAGGTAATAAATTATATTTTTAGTGGTAGTTGTTCGGTAGATGCATGGACGGTTTTAGATGTGTGTAGGTGTGTGTAACTGTACTGTACACTAACATTTTTATTTGGTACTTTTTAGGGGGTATTTGGTTTCACGTAGTCCATTTTAGCCTTTTAGTTCCTAAATAATCAAACATGGTGACTAAAAAAGACTAAACTTTAATCTCTAAAGTTTAGTCATTTAGTCTCCATGAGCTTGCTAAAAGGGATTAAAGAGATTATTAACATGGTTTGCCCCTCATTAATGCTCCTCGGGTGGGAAAAAGACTATTTGCGGGTATTTATTAAGAGTAGTTTGGTCATTTTTCACCTGTTTTAATAATCTTTAGTCCCTATAACCAAACATATAGAAACTAAAATTTAGTCAAGTGACTAAGGAAAGACTAAAGTTTAATTTAGTCTCTAAAGAAACCAAACAAAGCCTTGGGCCTTAGTATAGTGGTCATTTTAGGAAAGTACTAGCTCACAAAAATTTTGAAGCTAGATCTTGGGTTGGATTAGGTTAAGACCATTAGGATCTTTTAGTGTTAGACGCTAATCGAATGGAATAAGTTGGCTATAAAACTCTCAATCATTGCATGTTTGGGCCCATGGAAGAAAAGGTCACATGAACTTTTCATTAAGTATTGTCATTAGTCCATACAGACGGGACCATCATGATGAATTGATACCCCCGTATTCAACTATCAAAGAGCAGCCCAACGAAACATTCCGCAAATCAATCAATTATAGGAAGGGATCTTAGAGACTATTTGTTTCGGTTAGAGCAATTTCAGTACTCAAACTTATTTTTGAAAATTCACAAGAAAAATTGGGGTATGACAGGATTCCTAGTTGATTCTCAAAAATAAAAGAGCTCTCAAAAGAGGTCACCGAGCCCTCATCCCTAGGTCCCTTATCCTGACTCTTATCCCGCTTATTTAATATTGAATATTTGTATTTGCATTTAAAAATTAAAAAATTTAGACATGATAGATGGTTATGTTCCTATTGTTTAATATGATAGATGATTATGTTCCTATATTTAAATTTAAATATTTGAATATGATAGATGGTTATGTTGTTATATTTAAATTTGAATATTTGTATTTGAATTAAAAAATTTGAATATTTAAATACGATAGATGATTATGTTCCTATTGTTTAATACAATAGATGATTATGTTCTTATATTTAAATTTGAATATTTGTATTTGTCTTTAAAAATTGAATATTTGAATATAATAGATGATTATGTTCCTATATTTAAATTTGAATATTTGTATTTGGATTTAAATTTTGAATATTTAAATACAATAGATGATTATGTTTCTATATTTAAATTTGAATATTTCTATTTGGATTTAAAAATTTGAATATAGGGGCTTTGTTTTGAGAGCGATTGTTGGAGTGGAATCCAAAAAAAGGCCTCTCAAAAGTAGGCGGAGCCCTCAAATCAAAAGTTGAGATCCTGATTTGAAAGCTACTGCTGGAGTTGCTCTTAAGACTATAGTAATCCTCCTTATTTTTTAACTTATTATGACATCTTATTATAATCTAGAGTACATATTATAACTATCCAAGAAACAGGTTCAATTTAACCTTTTTTCTATAAATTGGATTACTGTAATTTCAAAAGCTAAAACAAATAGGAATTTAGCCTGTTTGAGATAGCTTCATATTATGACTTTTTAAATTGTTCAAATCTATCTTAAGAAAGCTTAGATCTAAAGCTATTCGTAGATTATGTGTATTCAGTTAAGTCAACTTATTTTATTTTTTGTTTTTTTAAAAAATAAAAAATAATTTATTTTATCATATAATTTTATATTCATTAATATAGATCTCAGAATTAGATCTGTCACAAAGAGACTATTAGCATTCATGACATTTTTTAAAATAAAAAAAAAGAAAGAAGAAGAGGAAGCTTACTAGTAAGAAAAAGATCAGCGAGGTCTTTTTCTCCCGTTCATGAGTTCTGTCACAACAATTAAGTGGAATTTTGATGTCACCAGCTGGACCAATCAAGTCACTGCTCATCAATTCAGAGGGTTTTATGCACTGCAATTCTATAACATTTTTTAGGGTGTAATTACTAATTAGGAAGGAGTCCATAAGCTTCTGCTAAGTTTGACATCACTCTCCAAATTTAATGAGGACCCACCAATTATACACTGACTCTGTATTCCAGCTCAAGCACACAACTAATGAATGACCAACAGCAACGGTTCATTTCCAAGGTTCAGTATCAAATAACTGGTCACAATTAATCAGGTCTATACATGTCTATTAATGTTTAATCCTTGCTAGAAATGGTTGTGTGGATTCAAACCTAAGGCTATGTTTGCACAGTTTGATGTTTTGAAATTTTGCTACCGGAGTATTTTGGTTGCGAGAAGTTTCGCTTCTGAAATTTTGCTACCGGAGTATTTTGGTTGCGAGAAGTTTCGCTTCTGTATACTACTAGTTCGTTTCTAAATTCGGTAGCTATTTGGGAAACAAGAATCCGATCTGTCTACAAATTACGAAATCAGTTGCAGCTCACATAGAGCCTGTTTGTTTCAGCTTCTAGCAGCTAGAGATTCTCAGTAGCTAGCTAGTCTGAGTAGTTGGTGTTTTTTAGCTTCTGTATTCTAGTTCATTTCTAGATTCTGCAGCTACTGATTCTCACAAACTGAGTCTAGAATCTGGACCATTTATTTTCGCATCAGATTCTAGAAATAACTGCAGCTGTCAGAAGCTGAAACAAACAGACCCATAATCTCCCAAATAGGATGGAGGTCCTGGCAGTTGCAGCTATTTAAAGATCTAAAAATCTCCTCAATGGTTTAGATTCTGATTATGGGTTTTAGATTGTAAAATTTAATAGTGATAGAATCTAGAAAAAATAACAGAATTTTGAAACTAAAACAATAATTTCTTGAAGTTTTTATCATCCTAGTACTTATAAGTTTCTTCTTGGAATAAGAAGCTTTCCCAAATATGTATACTCGAAAAGAATAAATCAGCATAACCCCCAAGAACTACTGATTGATTACTTAACCTCTGACTTAATAAACCCTGTATTTAACCCCATAATCTTTTAAATACCATTTAATTCCTAAGATAGTTTTGTAAGTTGGTTTTATCTTGCTAGCGTATCATGTTGGACAAGATTATTTTTATGCATGCACATGTGACTAACATGGTAATCTTATCTTTATCTAACGTGAGATGCTAGCATGACAAAACTAATCTGCAAAACCATCTTAGGTGATTAAGTAAACAATATTTTAAAGTTTAGAGAGATAAACACCTTATTTATTAGATCAAGGATTAAGTAATCAATCGGTAAAATGTAAGGGGTTATACAAACTTATTCGTAACAAGTAGATTACAATTCCTCGAGAAGATATCGCTCTACACATTTCGCTTCTCGATCCACACAGTAAAAAAAGCCATGAACTGGTGCCTAAATTTCTGACAATTATGGGTTCTAATCTCTGGAAGCAAGCATATGGAGTATAATTAATTCGCGTTGATCAACTGGACGGGTTGAATGCTTAAGCAAGATATTTCCATTGTAGCATTTAAGGCTTGGTCTGCGCTTCGAAATGTGACCGCTTGTTTATCTAGTGCAAGGGTACCTACAATGGTATAAACAACTGTTTTCTATATATTTTTAAAATTTACAACACAAACGGTTAAATAATCAACAATTATAATTCATATGCAATAGTTGTTTGTTTAATTATTTATAAAATATTTAATATTTGTATGTAATTATGACTCATAGATCTTTAAATATGCATGGGAACATAAGCACTTGTTATCTCTTCATCAAGAGACGGCTTGTATCTCTTTAATCATTTATTATTATGCACTGAGGGTTTTTTTTTTTTTGCAAAATGCCCAGCTTAAAGACAGCTCCGAAGCTATTATTGTACGTACCCTTATCCAGATATAAGGAGATTCAGAAACAGTTCTTTTTTGTGTGAATTGGTGTTTTTTAAAAAAAAACACTCGCAGCGAATTTAATGATCCGGAACTTTTGAGTTCAGTAGCAGAGATCTGCGTACCTAAATTGCACGATTTTGAATCTAGATGAAAGTGTTTGGTTGATTGAACCAAATTCATTCTGGATGGTTCGGTACAATTTCGAAAAACAAGTTTGTTTGATTGGATGTAATGTACGAAACCATCCGGGATGGATTGATTCAGATTCTCAGAATATTCTCTCTAGATGTTGAACCATTTCGTACGGTAAAAATAAACGAACGAAGTCGTCCAATTTTTATTAACTATACTAATTATTTATAATTAGTTAAGATTAGTGGTTATTAAGTATTTTTAGTAAAAATAATTATAATTAGATGTTATTAATTATAACTAATCATTATCATGTATTATCTTATATATCCAACCAAACAATCTGGTTGTACCATCTCATTCAAAACTATTTTATCCCAAATCAATCTATCTAGTTAATTTCATTCATTTAACCAAACATATCTGCGTCGGCCGGACATTCACGCGAAGCTTCTGACGGGCCGCTCCACGGCGGCCGGGCGCCGGCGCGCCTCCACCTCCACGCCGGATACACGTCGGAAAACCGCTCCACGCCAGATGCACGCCGGCGTGCCGCCTCCTCGATCATGGTATGCTCTATCTGTTCCCCCGTTTCAGTTTCCTCCGGCGAGATCCCGAACACTGGTTGGTGATCGGCAATAGGGCCTCGCGTGCAACCTGTTCGGCCAATTGTTTCAACCACGTCTTATGTCGAAGCAACGAATGGATGGCTGAAGAAATGGCTCCCTGGCGTGCACGAACCAAGAAAAATTCCCCAGGCTTCAGGCTTGGTACCCCAGCTGTATTTGTCATATCAAATGGTTGGTTCCAAGCAATTGACAAGGTTCCCAAGAACAAAGTGTTGAAAGCAATTGACCAATTCTCTAAGCTTGTGCATCAGTTCAACAAGAGCCGGGAATATGAGCACCGACAGAAACGAAAAGTTGATCATGCTTTGGTTCAGGAGTGAAGTGGAAGCGAGTATTTGGTTTGGAATTATATAAAATAGAGTGGCTTCAAAAAAAAAGAATATTCCTCGTAGATTCGGAACCATTCGCTCCCAAGAAATTAACCGAACCGAACGACTCGTCTCTCGTGCCATTCGTTTTTCTTCTCATTTCCTCCGTCGCTCTTAAACCAAATAAAGAACATAACTATTCTGTTTATCAAATTCTAGAACAAAACAAAAAATAGAATGGTTGTTTTCTTGTTTTCAAACATGGAGCGGATCCATTTTATTCTCAAAATCTGAAACGAAATCATTCTATTTTATCAAATTCATGAACCAAATGCCACGTAACAAAAAAGATGGGGTTCATAGTGGGAACTTGGGTTGAGTACCAGGCATGAAGAGATTGTAAAACATGCTCATCTTGCAGCTTCAGCTACACTACGGAGGTGAGGCGGCCCAGGTTACAAACGGGCCTTGCATGCATACAGTGCCAGGCTTTGATCACGCAACTGATCTCAGCCTGAATTATGATTATCTGTCATCTGTCTTCGTTTCATTAGAACCTAAGCCACTATGCATAGCTTTAAAATAACCAATCAAGATTACGCGGCCGTTTGCTTCGTTAGCCACCATTTGCCAATAAAAATTGCCACACTTGCACGTCTAAATTGACATTATAAGATTCTTTACCACATCTTAGTAAGTCTAAGGTAATCTTGAGGGAAAGTGCTATATTTACCACTGAAAGTTCATCTAGTTCCATATATACTATTGGATGTCTCACTAACTTGTGGACCCAGGACCCACATGTAAGTGAAATAGTTAATGGCATATATGGAACTAGGTAATTTTTCAATGGCATATTAAGAATAATCTCAAGAAAATATTGTTACAATTTATGGTAGCAACCAAACACTTGCCAATTTGATCAACCTTGTCTAACCTTAGGTGCAGGGGTGGACCTAGCATGGAGCATGGGGGTACACTTGTACCCCCAAATTTTTTTTGCAAAAATTTTAGTATATATATATATATATATGTATATATGTATGTATGTATATATGTATAGATATGCATATGTGTGTGTTTTAATTGGGTTAAAATATAGCCCAATAATTTAATGGTTAGTCTAATAATCTATTTTTCTAATTAACTAACTATATTCATCTTCTGTCATATCTTCCTAATAGCCAACGAATGTGTTTCATATAATTCTATTATTGTTTTTAGTCCTTTTAAATAAGTTCCTTGAAAAATAAAGAATCATCTTGTTACATGATAGTCTATGATGTACTTTTGTTTTTATAAAGACCCCATAAATTTTCTTACATTGATTTGATCTCCATGATACTGTGAAAGTTGCTTGTTTGAATGTTGTATAAGTAAATTTGACTATCCTCTCTAGAAGATATTTTATTGATACCATCTAATGTCATTTGTCAAACACACCCGTACTGTCCACAAGATATAGACCACAACCTTGGTAGTTAGCATGGCAGTCACGACGACGTCTACTAGCTGCTACCCTATCTAGATGGAAGAAGTTCTCTATTTTTCTTATATTTTATTATTATTCACTAAAAATTATATTGGTTCACTAGTCTTGAGAATGTGATATAAATTATTTTGATATATGTGTATCTAGATTAAGTGTTTATCATCGATTTAGTTTATCATTGTTATTAAATTAATTTCAGGTATATTATATGCGTGTTTTGTACCCTGTTTAATTCTGTACCCCCATTATATAAATCCTAGGTCCGCCACTGCTTAGGTGTGGCAAAGTGTGGGTGGAAATCAAATAACTCATATATAATATTTTTTATCATTGATACGAATAGAGAGCTTCTAATTATGTATATAGCTGATTATAATTATTACTTAAACTCAATATTTTTTGTTTCAAGCATATTTTAAATATAAGATGTCAATGAGAATTAAGCTGTGGGCGGTTTGCAATTTGCAAATATGCATGCCCAGTTATGAAAATTGGGCGGTTTTAGCTGATTTTTACGTAGAATTAACTGAAAGTTATAGTTACATGCAAAGAGAGAGTGATATATTTTTAGCAGGAAATAAAACGGTGAGAACGAGGGATCCTCTTCGATCTCTCGCCGTCGTCTCAGTTGCATCTATCATATCAAATATCAATGACCAATAATACATCATGCATGTACGTCGTCATGCATGTAGGTCGTACACTGTACACAGTACAGAGCCACGTACACAAGAGTGTATGCATGCATGTCCACCACAAAGTCATCACATGACTAATAGTTAATTAGTACTGGAACTTAACTATACATCGATATAGATGTCCCTACTACCTTAAATCCAATAATACATATATATTATATATGACTACTATACGTCCGTACGTATACATATCATGTCAGAGACCTGCAGCAGGTCATCGTCATTCGTCAATCGATGTATATGCTGCTCTTCTACGTACATGCATATATAATATGTATACATATATACAGTACATAAGTAAATCAGTAGATCGCCTAAACGGATGGAGGGAATATGCATGCATGATCGAGCTATAAATATAATGCATGCATGCATGACACGTCTGGTTGGGAAAGGCGGCGGCGGCGACGATGACGAGAGAGGTCAGAGACCGTCAGACGTACGGGAGAGCGCAGCTGGTGGTGCGGGTCATGGTTGCGCCGGCGCCGGAGCAGGGAGAGGGGGAGCGGCCGGTGGCGCGGTGCTGGCAGCTCTTGCGGGCGATGTCGCGCATGGAGCTGGCCAGGGACAGCTTGGGGTTGAGGCGGACGGTGGAGTTGAAGCGCTCGCACATCGCCGCGTGGGCCTCGACGGCGCCTTCGACGGTGAGCTCCGGCTCGCGCTTCTGCCGCTCCTTGACGGCCTCCGAGCACAGCCCGCACACCCACTTGCCGTGGAAGTGCTCCCGCACGCGCCCGATGTACCTCGGCGTGCACTCCTCCGCCATCCCGCAGCACTCGCACCGCACGCTCCGTGCCTCCTGCTCCGCCGCCGCCGCCGCCGCCCTCTCGCCGACGTCCGAGCTCGACCGCTGCAGAGACGCCGCACCCTGCACCATGCAACGACCACGCACCCATCTGTCACCACGCCAAGTACTGCCAACAAATTCCGCCGTATTTATAGACGACTTAGCTACTCATGCACGCAAACATGCAACTAACGTAACCTAACTTTGCGCACGATAGAGGCAGTAGTGGGTCGTCTTCTCAGTCACGTACATACGTACTCATCACCACCCACCAACCAAACACAGAAGTACATACACAAACATGACACCCATGACAGGTGATTGTTTACTTGCCGTGTTGTTGATTGATCTATACACACGGGCTTCTTCAACTCGTCGACAGAAAAGCACAAGCTCAGCTCGACAATTAATGAGCATTTCGATCAAAATCCGTTTCACATATTTCAGCACTAACACAAGATCAATAACGATTAAGAACAGCTAGCCATCATCATCATACTATGTGCATGCATGCAGATCAATTCTAACAAACTAATATTCAGAACTGATAGCTAATCGAGAGTGATAAGCTCATTACCGTTGGGACTGCCTGCCTAGCAGCCAAGCGCCAAGGCATCTTGATCGATCTCTCTCTCTCTCTCTCTCTCTCTCTCTCTCTCTCTCTCTCTCTCTCTCTCTCTCTCTCTCTCTCTCTCTCTCTCTCTCGTTGAACCTTCTTTTTCGTTAAGCAACTTTTTATCACCTGCTAATCAAGCAGCTTACCAATAGCAAAGCTAGACCTAACACACCTAGCCCTATTTATAGGCACGCGCGCGGTGTGATCTGTGATCATATCACAGGATAAATCTCCTCGAAATCGATCCATCTTTTTTTTTGATCAATTGTGTGCATGCGGCGCGCGCCAAGGGGGGACGAACGGACGAAAACCAGCTGCAAGTTGGGCCAGGAACACAAACGTCAGGTTAAAAGTTGGCGGGAAAAGTGCTCGGGAAAAATCCCAATCTTTCTCCTGAGATCTGCGTCGTGTGTTTTCCCAGAAAAGTGCGGCACAGGATCGAACACAACAGGAGCTGCAGATCTTTTCGCCATTTCATGCAGCCAGATGGGCTGGCTGCTGGCAGATTGATCGATTATTATTGATGGCTAGCTGCGCCACTTGCGAGAGTTGGAGTTACCTTTATTGTTTATCAGTTTCTTTCTCATCGGTTACTGCTACAGTGCTACTGTTGCATGGAGTAACACTCAGGATACCAGCAGCTGTCACTCTGTCAGTGGTCTATGAGAGTATGAGACTACGATCCATCCAAGTAAGTAGCAAAGGATTAATCTTTCTGAATATATTTCTTGATTTTTTTTCAGATTACGGGGCGTGAATTGAGCTCGGTGTCTCTGAAGATTGCACGCATGCTTGCATGCGCATGGCGGATGGATGGGTCGAAGGGCCGGGTTGTCGAAATCACATCGCGCGCCTGTGAGCGGCTCACGGGATGCGCATCGGCCGCCATCGATAGAGCTCCATCGCCTAACCTGATCATCTCCGGCAGGACGACGACGATTACTTTTCTATCTCTCCTTTTTTTCTCCGCCTTCTTTTTGGGGTTGCAAGCGATCGATCGATCGCCGGCGTACATCATCCGATCGGCCGCGCAACGCGTCGCCGACGAGCCGAAGCTTTCGCCCCCGGCGCCGTACGCTAGCTGATGCGATTCAGTTTGTCACGGTTGACGTTAGATAAGTTTGATTAAATTGGTAGATGTTTAGTTGCTATCATAAACTGTGGTAAGATTTTCTTATGTGGCGTTTGATTTGGAAATATGATAGAATGAAATGACTTCGTTCCGGATTCTAAGAATTGAATAAGTTCGTTCCGCGTTTAAAAGCAAGAACGGGGTCACTCTATTTTTTTGTTTGGTTCTAGAATTTGATAGAACGGCGTGGTTTTTTTCTTTGTTTGGCTCGAGAGCGGAATTTAGACATAAGTGAAATGGATGATTTTTTGGGAGGCATGGGAAACGAGCCGCTCGATTCGGTGGATTTTTTGGAAACAAATGGTTCCAATCTATGAGAAATATTCCTTTTAAGAGTCGTTCTATTCTATCTAATTTCAAACCAAACAAACGTAAGTTAAAAGCACAAACTTGTACCTACGCGACAGCAGTAATAAAAAGCTGCACAACTCATTCAGTTTTCTGCCTCGCACATCGCAATTTATGCCTCTGTAATCTGAAACTGTACTCACTTCATGAATTTGTATCTCACACAAAGAATATATATATATATATATGCTTTCTTTTATTTTTATTCTAACTCGAGAAAGAAGAAGAGGGGAAATTGCAATAGATTTAAAACGAGATCTTATTGTTAGGTAAATAAATTAGTGTGTGTTTGTATATATATATATAATGTCTCGTTTGAAGTGAAGCCAATAAATAGAAAAATAGCTCGCACATAAAACATTTGAGAGGATATAGACATCTAAAAGAGTTCACCCATGAAAAAAAAGCAAAACCACTTCAAATAAAGCTATGGTTGTACGTGGGTATACCCATGGTATTTTGGACCTTTGGAAAGTATGATGGTAGAGTGCAAGAAAGTGAGCTCTAGTCTTGTCAAGGTTGGTTTGAAATCAATGGTCAATGAAAAGTAAACCATTTATGTATGCAAGTTTAGTTTAGAGGCACGTCTAAGGTCATTTTTATAAAAAGATGATCTTTTTAACGGCAATGGTACCAACCGACCGTGTTGGTCTAATAATTATAAGAGACACTTTTTGACAAAGAATATGTAATCTGTGGCGTATATAAATCTTGTAGGTGCCATTGTCATAAATATGTATGGCTATGATATAGATATCCTTATACAGTTGTGGTTCATATTTCGACGTACACAACATAAAAGTATAGAGTAGATTCACGGGAAGTATCAAGCGAAAAATAAGACACCCTCTTTACATCTTTTCCTTCTTGCTCTATGTGTCACATGATATAATAAATATTGCATGCATCTACAATTGCTATAAAGAGAACCTTGGTATCAATATACCAAGTACAACTTTTGTTGTTACAACCATAAGAATCATAAAACCATCAAGATAATATAAAGATGGGCCTACCACACTTGGGCCTAAATAAATAGCCAACAAGAAAGACCATGAAGATGGAGTGACATGTTGTGGCCAATGGGCTCCGCCCACTTACACATCACAAGACTCAAATATTAAGATATGGCTCACCTTTTATTCTTTTAAATTAAATTTAGTTATTTTAGAAAAACATGCACCAACAATATATATAAATGATCACCTAAGTGGTTTCTTATATCACTTCCTCTATTCTCTCAAAAGTAGATCAAAACTCTTTTGAGTCCTATGTATTTATTTGTGTGTACTGTTCTTTGTTGTATGTGTCATTTTTCATCACGTTTCTCTATCTCTCAACTCTATTGAAAATATGAGTAGGTGTGCATCCTCTTCATGTTCTCTTCAACTCTACTACTCTAGTGACAAGATGAATTGTATATTCTCTTTTCGTCCCTCCTAACTTCAGCAGCATTGTACAAGCAACTATGACTGCATGACCCCTATCACTCCCTTATTGTCATAGTCTTGTAGTTCTTCTTCCTCCTAAAGCCTATTTGGGAATTTTAAATCCCGGCCCATTCTCTGAGGATGGACCGGGAACTAAAATCTCGGCCCATCCACAGGGAATGGGACAGGATTTAGGGTTCTAGGCCCTAAACGTTGTCTTCTATTGTGAGTGGTGATGATGTGGGTGTCTAGGTGAGCAGATGATGTTAAGCACCGACAATCGAGCAATGATATTACGCAATAAATTTGGATTAATAGTTTGGAGTGGTAGGTAATGTGGATACTATTTCTATTTTTGCATATATGTGTTACATGTTTAAAAAATGGGAATCGAGATTATACAAAGTTGTAGAATAATTTATGTTTATAAAGAATTTAGAATATAATGGATCTCTATACTAGGGAGAATATAATACAATCCTTTTCTTTTCTCTCCATCGTTCTCGCTAAAAAGGAAAAGGGAGTGTCTCCTTTGCCTTTGGCAAATCAATCACGTGGCGATCTACTCTGCTCACGGTGAGCACCCGGGTAGGGGTGGCAATATCCCCGGTGGAGCCGGGACCCGCCGGGGACCCGCCCCTACGGGGCCGGGGATGGGTTCAATTTTTCACCCGCGGGTTCATCGGGTCGGGGCCCCGCATAATGTCGGGTTCGGGTTCGGGTTGATTATTTAACCCGCGGGTCCCCGCGGGTACCCGATCCAATAAATAAAAAAACTTATATATATGTATATATTTATATATGTATATATGTATATGTATATATGTATATTTATATATGTATATTTATATATGTATATGTATATATGTATATTTATATATGCATATGTATATATATGTATATATATTGGTCTAATGTAAGATGATAAAAAACCTAACTTTAATATTGATGAATTTTGTTTGTTGGAATGTTGGAAAATGTAAACAAGATGATTTACGGTGATATTTAGTTTGAATTTTGTTATATTTGTGATTTATAAATTATGTCATTTGTATATTTTTAAATTTCAAAACGGGTCCGCGGGGACCCGACGGGTTTGCGGGGACCCGACGGGTCCGGGTCCGGGTGAAAAATTTCACCCGCGGGGCTAACGGGGCCGGGTCCTACCGGGTCCGGGTTCGGGTCTGGTATTCACCAACCCGGACCCGCCCCGCCCCGTTGCCACCCCTACACCCGGGTTAACAAAAGGGTTGACCAAGGAACTAAATTTTAGTCTGTGTAACATTAGATGTTTGTACATCAATTTAAATGACTAAACGTGAATTAATTATAAAAATAATTGCAGAATCAGAGGATAATTCGTGAGACAAATTTATTAAGCCTAATTAATCTATGATTAGCAAATGTTTACCGTAGCATCACATTGTCAAAACATAGTATAATTAGGCTCATTAGATTCGTCTCGTGAATAATCCACCAATTATGAATGAGTTTTATAAATAATCTATATTTAATACTCTAAAATAATATCTAAACATTTGATGTGACGGGAACTAAAATTTAATCGTGTATCCAAACACCCCCTAATTCGTGTCTACTGCAATTGCTCGTCATATCGCTGCTACTTGCATCGACCCTGTCGCTCGCTCAGGTGCTCCCATGGAGTTGCTGAAGAAAATGAAGAGGCGTACGTACGCATCGTCGTACGGGTGATGCGCATGCACGCAGCTGCAGCTAAGCCATTAAATGCCTTCACGTACGGAGGCATGCATGGGGCACGGGAAAAGATCGGCCGGTGTCACGAACGCCGGTGCGAGCGAGCGGCCGGCAACTCCTGCAGCTGCAAGCCCGGCAACTCGCCACCGCCGCGCCGCGCCGCGCGGGCGCCATAGCATGCTTATGGAGCCGGGTTCGTTCTTGCTCGCCGGCGCAGTACGTACGGCAGAAGCTAGCTAGCCCTCACTGGTCACCGGTGGCAGTGTGGTGCACGTGCACGCGCGTGCCCGGAGTATGGGACTGAGCTAGCTAGCTTCAATGCGCGGGCGAGTGCCGCGAGCGCGCGCGCGCGGGGCGGCGGTCTCGCCAACTGACAGTGTCCAACTGCATCATGTGTGTACACGTGTGTCATGTCAACCCATCCCATCACTTACACACCTACGAAATCCGTGTCTTCGAAATGAAAAACCATTTTCGCTTTCACGGAAAAGAGAAGGCATCCGTCGCCATGCATTGCGTGACACGAAATCAACTATACACTACTAATAAAACCATCACGCTGAATTATATTAACATCTCACCTCATATATATGCTAATAATTTAAGGCATCTCCATTGTAATTGTTATTTTTGACTTGTTATTCATAGCAATAACAAGTCTCCCTATTTTAATTGGCTTGCTATTTTGTTATTCACTCCATTATACTTGCTATTAGACTTGCTATTTTGTTACTCACTCCATTATATTTTGTTACATTTAACAAGTTTGGTGAGAGAAATAGCAAACCCCATAAAATAGCAAGTCTAATAGCAAGTATAATAGAGACACCTTTTAGATAATTCTTGCTATTTTTAAAGATAACCAGTTAGATAACAATTACAATGAAAATGCTCTTAGCTTGACAATTATCCTAAATGAATGTTAATTTGAGACCCTATAAAAACTTTCAACTAAAAAGTCGTATATCAATTTACTCTAATCCAAATTGATATGAAATAATTATAATTTAAAAAAATAGATACACGGCCAAACCCAATGACTCTTACATTTATTACTTCTGGTCTTGTCAACTCTCTCTAAATGTAACTTCTGATTCTAAGTGAATTCCGTGGAGTGGAGCAAATTTTAAGAGAGTGGAGTAGTCCCAAACATGCCCTTAGTCGTTAAATAAATGGTACCCTTTTATAAATAAACAAACAATTTTTTTTTTTTCAAAACAGCGAGAAACGGTAATATTATTTGTGTCAATTTCTTAATTTTTAAATACAAATGTAAAATGAATCGGTTAGAATATAAAATATTCAATGATTTACTATTCAAAATAATTGACTTTAATTTTTAAAAACTCTAATAATAGACTTATTGATTTTTTGAATGATATTCTTTTTTTAAAAAATTAACTCTAGCCTAATTCGGCGGGATGTGCTAAGAAGACTGATGTGGAACACGGAGATGTCGAGGCGGTGTGCACGGGAGGCGAGGCAGCGCATGGGGGCTAGGGGCGCGGGGAGGCTGAGGCGGTGCACAAGCACCAAGCAAGTGCTGGCGAGACGACACGCGCGGGTGGGGGCAGCTGGTCGACCGAACCAATGCTGATGTGACAAAATTCACTCAATGGTTAACCGATGGGTGTTTATTTTTGAAATGTTTTGAATCGGTTATAGGTGGTCTATTTTTTTTAAAAAAAATTCTAGACTTATTACTCATAACTATAGAGATCTCATTGGCCCAGTCACGTTACCAGCAAACAATAAGCCCAGCAGGAGGGAGATTCGTTATCGATACACACTATCGGCCGGCAATCTCAACGATTCCCCGGAATCCTCGGCCATGGCTCCTCCGCCGCGGCGAAGCCCGAACCCCGACCGAGGCGGCAAGGGGAAGGTGAGCACCGCTGCACCACCATCTGGCATCTGCTGCCACCTCCGGCTGGTACTGTCACTCTTGCTACTCCCAATCCCCAAGTCCTGACCCTCTCGTCTGTCTCCCCTCTCAGGGCGAGGAGCCGTGGCTCGCGGCGAGCCTTCGACCGGGGAACTTTCTCCCCGGGCTCGCCATAGGGTTCCTACTCGGCCTACTCCTTGACCTTTCCACCTCATGGAGGCCCAAGTCCGCCCCAGCGCTGGCTCCGGCTGCCCCGGCTCCGCGGGGCTCCAAGCGGACGGGTGGTTCGCCCTCCGCCGGTGGGGGCACCGGCGGCGAAGAGCTTAAGATGGTAACCTGAATTGTTAATTTCTAAATAATACACTGGATTTTATCTCCTTTGCAAGTTCGAAAATTACTCATGTATAGGCTATGATTGATTAATTGTCTGACGAATACTTGCCATTAGCGATGTAGTTTTGCGTTTTCTACTAGATTTCGCAGGTGTGGATATCATGTCGGACTGTCTGAATTGTGTTTGTGTTTTGTGTTTTTTTAGCCAGTGAAATTCCACTTTCCACATTGTAGAGCTGTGCTTGGTCTGAGCTTTGGCCCGACTTTGCAGGTTTTAGTCGTGCGTCAGGACCTCAAGATGGGAACTGGAAAGATAGCTTCTCAATGTGCTCGTAAGTTAGCATTTTTGTTTTCTCGATGTGTACCGTTTGTTTGACTTATCCTTAAAGTGTAGAGTGTAGACTATTGTACTTTGCTCAAATAGAACTGATTTCTTGGCTCAGTAGTCAGCAACAACTAAATTTTAACCAGAGCTGCTCCTGTTTAGGTTGTCTACTGACTAAGATAATTAAATATTTTTTATAGGCAGCCCTGTTTTTGTTTTTTTTTTGAGTAACAACCAGTAGGAGAGGCTCCTACTGCGGTTATATATTGAAGGAAGGCTAAAACGCCAACAGAGAGAAAAAAGAAGAAAGGAAAAATAAAATAGCCCGGGGAAGAGGGAAAACAGTTAAGGCAGAATGCGGACTGTTCTCAGAGGAAAGAAGTACAAGTTTAAAACTGAAGAGCTCAGCTCAAGTCTAAAAAATCCAGAAGAATTATGGCTAGCCACAGCTTGATTTACTTCTTTTTAAATTGTTTCTATCCAGTGTAAAACTTCCTCCTTTAACGGTGTCTTGAATCTCTGAGTTTGCATGCTTATTGTGGATTTAAACAGTTGTAACCATTCCTGTGGTGTGGATCTCTGTGCTCTGAAAATATGGTTGTTTCTTACTAGCCAGAGCACCCAGGCTCCTGTCATAATAATTTCCATGAAAAAATTCGTTGTGTTCCTCAATCTTGCAAGCGCAATTCTGTTTTCTATCGGACCAGTGCCTGACCATTTCACCCCAATGTCCCGCCAGCACTTCTTGGAGAATTCACAATCTAAGAAAAGGTGTAAAGATGTTTCCTTAATGTGTTGTGTGCAAAGGACGCACAAACATTCTTCATCGTCCTGGATAAAATTCTTCCGTTTCAGGATATCTTTAGTGTTTAGTCGATCTTTGATGAGAAGCCAAAAGAATACTTTTATTTTTGTTTGGCATTTACCAGACCAGATCCACGAGAAGACCAGATGAGTTTGCATATTGCTGTATGTGTAAGCATAGCATTCTGCCGGAGAGAATTTTCTGCTTCCCCATATGTATTGCCAAATATCGATATTGTTCTGGTTTGGGTACCATATTTGAAGAATTGCCTGGAGCTGCACCAGTTCCTCCTGCGCTTCTATGGAGAGCGGCAGATGAAAAAGCCTGGTTAGATTGACCTGTGAACAGAATGCATGTATGGAGATCTTTTTTTGCTTTGAAAAGGTGAATAATCGAGCAAACATTTGGTACAAAGGCGCCGTTGTCCAGCTGTCAAACCAAAGAGAGACCGAGCGTCCATTCCCGACTACCGGATTAGCAATTGCAAGAAAAGAAGGCATTAATCTCAGTAGGCCTTTCCACCATGCTGATCCTTTTTGATTACTTGTTTGCGGCAGGCTCCTTGTGCGAGTATAATGGTGCCAAATAAGCTGTACCCAAGGAATTTCCTGGTTGTTGTAGAATTTGTCTAGATTTTTCAACAATAGAGCATTGTTCTCTCCTCTGATATTGATTACTCCTAGTCCTCCTTTTCTTTTTGGCATGCAAACTTGTGCCCATCTTATAAGGGGCTGCCCTGAATTGTTTTGACTGTGCTTTGACCAAAGGCATTTTCTTCTTGCTTTGTCAATTTGTTGGATGAGTCCAGCAGGTAACTGGAATAACCCCATTGTGTAGATTGGTATAGCCGTGATAACCGAATTTACTATCTGCAGTCTTCCAGCTATTGAAAGCCAGTGTGTCATTGTGTTAAGCCGTTTCTCAATTCTGTTGCTTAGATGGCTTAGGTCCTTTGCTTTTGGTAATTTTGTTCCTAACGGAAGACCAAGGTAGTTAATTGGGAGCGATGCTATTGGGCAGCCAAAAGTGTTGCCTAATAATTCTGCTTGATTAGGATCCAAGTTTATTGGTATCAGAAACGATTTTGCGTAGTTTAACTTTAACCCAGTGAAAGCCGAGTAGCAATTGAGTAGACCTTTCAGGTGAAAAATGTTTCTCTGAGATCCTTCAACGAATATTAGAGTGTCGTCCGCATATTGGATGAGAGGGAAGTCTTGATGGTGATGGATCTCGGGTGGTCTGAGCACGCCTAGTGTGTAAGCCTTGTTTATCATGAGCTGCAGTAATTCTGTTGCTATTACAAAGAGCAGAGGTGATAGAGGATCACCTTGACGCACTCCCCTCAAACAGTGAAAGAATACCCCCGGCGAGCCATTGAGCAAGACCGCTGAAAATGCTGATCCTAGAATCGAGGATATCCAGTTAATCCATCTTTGTGGGAAACCCATGTTTGTCAACATATATATGATTGCTGAGTGCTCCACCAAATCAAAAGCTTTCTCGAAGTCCAATTTTAGCATCGCAACTGGTTTTGTTTTTTCCTGATGACATTGATGTGTGTATTCGAATGCCCATGCTAAGCAATCTTGGATCGATCTTCCTTTTATGAACCCATACTGGTTTTTGTGAATATGACGTTGCATGATTACAGCCCTGTTTTTGTTGTCCAATTGTTGAATGTTTACCCACTAATCACATGCGTTCATTTTGTTTGCAGATGCAGCAACGGGCTTGTATGCAGAACTGTTGGCAAGGTGCTAACACAGTTTGCAATTTTGCTCCCTTAGGTAGTTCTGTTGAAAGATGTATAACTGGAATTGCACTGGATTCATATAGCACTGGTGAAACTAGTGCGGCCAGTATAGAGGAGCTATGTGCAAGCACAACCTTGCATGGTTCAGTGCTTTGCGCTGTTTGAAGATTTTTCAATAATCATTCATTTGATATATCCCTTTGCAGCAACCGGGGTCTTTTGAGACAGTGGGAGCAATTTGGACAAGCTAAGATTGTTTTGACATGCAAGAATCAGCAGGAAATGTAAGCTATTGCTTTTCCTAGTACACAAGTTCCTTCAAACAATATTTGTTGGATGATGATGTAGCATTCTTTCTTCCATTGCGCATTACAGGAATAGGCTGAAGGAAAGTGCTGAACATCGAGGTATCCCAACTTTTGTTGTTGCTGATGCAGGGCGCACACAGGTCTGTTGCGACAATTCTACCAATGTGGATATCGTGCATTTTTCTTTTCTGTATTTGCTTTGGGAGGTCAATCTGATTAGCCTTCTGCTTTAAAACTTAAAAGAAGCCGTGTTCAAGCTATTTGCAAACAGCCATAAAGCAACCATGAATTATCCTTCTAGTTATTGAAAATGTCAAGGTGGTACTGAATTTCTGAATCTGAATATTTCTTGAATGATTCTGATGACTGTAAATTTCTTATGAAAATGGTGTACTTGGTTATTTAATTTCTAGCCAAACTTATCCTTCAGGATGTTTATTTTGGTGGTACTGAATTATCCTTCTAGTTATTGAAAATGTCAAGGTGGTACTGAATTTCTGAATCTGAATATTTCTTGAATGATTCTGATGACTGTAAATTTCTTATTAAAATGGTGTACTTGGTTATTTAATTTCTAGCCAAACTTATCCTTCAGGATGTTTATTTTGGTGGTACTGAATTATCCTTCTAGTTATTGAAAATGTCAAGGTGGTACTGAATTTCTGAATCTGAATATTTCTTGAATGATTCTGATGACTGTAAATTTCTTATTAAAATGGTGTACTTGGTTATTTAATTTCTAGCCAAACTTATCCTTCAGGATGTTTATTTTGGTGGTACTGAATTATCCTTCTAGTTATTGAAAATGTCAAGGTGGTACTGACTTTCTGAATCTGAATATTTCTTGAATGATTCTGATGACTGTAAATTTCTTATTAAAATGGTGTACTTGGTTATTTAATTTCTAGCCAAACTTATCCTCCAGGATGTTTATTTTTGTGCTAATGTGCAGGTGATTGTTCTAATTCGTAGGTTGGGTTTTTTTGTACTTTTTTTTTTGAAAGAATGGAATTTGTCATACTTAAGTTGTAGCATCTCTATCTTTCCATGCATAACAAATGAATAGGGCCGCAGGCCTCTACACTGTGAAATTATTGTTATCTTAGAGTATCTCCATTGTACTTGCTATTTTTTACTTGTTAGTTGTTAGTCATAGCAATAGCAAGTCTTTCTATTTAAATTGATTTGCTATTTTGCTATTTACTCCGATGTGCTTGTTAAATGTGACTTCTTATTAATTTATATGCATGCAAAGAAAATAAAAACAATTAAACAAGCTCAACACTCAATGAAATAGCAAGTTTGGTTGACTTGCTAGATGTAGCAAGTGTGGAGAGAAGAATATGAAGTCCATTAAAATAATAAGTCAAATAGCAAGTATAATGGAGATGTTTTTTTAGACCATACTTGTTATTTTAAAGAATAATAAGTGTGATAGTAAGTACAATAGAGATGCTTTTAGTATTCACTTTTTTTGCTAGGAGAGATCTTATTCACCCTTGACATTGCTAAATCTTATTTTCCTTCTATAGGTACTATCTGGGTCTAAAACAGTTCTTGCTGTAGGGCCAGGTTGATTTCTCACTCAGAACTATATGTTTATGTCTCTGAGCTTCAAATTATCGTGTATTTGTGCGGCTGAACTGTGTATATGTTGGAATCCATCTCTCAAGTAGGAAGTTTGGCTTGCAATTACCTTGTGCTAATTCTGTTAAAAGAGGATGACCCTAATGTTCTTTATCCAAGTTGAATAAAGTAATAAACACCATCTCATGAAGTAGCCTAGATTAAATGCTTTTCGAATCATTTGGAGCACAACATAATATATTGTGATCTTGTGGTGCAGGGAGGAAAGCAGACATAGATTCAGTTACTGGGAAGTTGCGTTTGCTATGAGCTGTATATCAGACATGGTCAGTCTCAGACTTTTGACCATCGGTTCTTTCTGATGGGTTTTGTACTTCTGTTTCAAATTATCCTTCGTCTAATGAAATTTGAAGGACCAATTGATATCCAGCTATTAGCCACAGTATTTACTGAAGCAAGTTTCATCTTCGTTGGCTGCTTCAAAACACCTTCCGTGCACAGTTTCTACTAAAACTTAGGCATCGAACATTTTCTCCTGGTCTCAGAGAAAGATTCAGACTAATTGTTGGGTTCAGTTGATAGTGGTGTTTTATGTTTGTGATCTCACAACCGTAGGTCAGAATCCTTGGGACGCTTTACCCATTTCTCCGGCAAACTCTGAAGCTATTCTTTAAGACCCAGTTCTGGAGTGGCTTATTTAAAATGCTGTTGTTTGTGATCTTTCCCTTCATGTTATTGTAGTCCTCTCCATCCACATTTTAGTGCTTGGCAGCGGATTTTACTTTGTGACACTGAACAAGTATCAGTATTTTTGAAGTAGGTTCTCTTGTCTTTCTCAACAGTGGCGTCTCCAGAAATTTTTTCTTGGTGTCTATTCCACACTTTAAAATTTTACAAGATTTTAAATTTAAAAGACAATACTATTTTTTTTTAAAAAAATGACATAAATATAGTAATAATATATTGTAATTTTATAAATTCATTAAAACCAAATTCAAAAATAGTTTTTCTCATTAAAATCATTAAAATCAAGATATTTTTGATAGTACTCCAATAATTACCATAGCGTATACAAATAGATAAAAAATGGAATATAATTGCATACCATTTTTTTGTATAATCAAATAATACAACCCAGCTATTAAGTATAGTCAATTGAAGTGTAATCTATGCTACATCATGTGTTAAAAATAATATCATAATTAGTATTTTTTATCCATTTTAATATGTACTTGTATTTTTACATATTTAACAAAATAAACTAACACATACAATATAAAAAATTATAAAATGGATTGTTTTTAATTATTAACGGTCTTATGGACCAAAATACAGGGTGATCTAGGGCCCCTAGATCACCTGTAGAACCGCCACTGTTTCTCAAGGTAATAGATCGTCTGTGTAACGGAATGTGAGTACTTGACACCTGACTCTATTAGAACTCTGATTGAGCATGTTAGGATAAGAGTAGTATTAGGATCTGTGAAGTCTTTGCTATCACATATCTATCACACATAGCCTTCAAATGAAATAGAGTCACACTTTTATCAAACATTCTCTTCCCTCTGGGCATTCCAGTTCTCTCCTCGCAACTCGATTTTAGACTTAGATTCAAACAATTATATTCTCTCTAGTCTCTAACTGTCGTATATTTTTGTTGTTTGTTTTCCGTGAGACGCACGTATATATTCTGGACTTGTAGTTTTCAAGCTTCGGGTTCCTTTTGTTAACCGTGCAAGCTGCAAGAAACGGCACACGCAAGTACCCTGTGATTTCTGCAAGAACTGAAACATCTTCCTGTGAAAGTTCTCTAGTTCTCACTAGTCCATATCTAATCAAAATAGATGTCCCCTTTCGGCAAAGGCCCGTGGTCTAGTTCCTACAAAATTAACAAATTTTCTTTCCTTTTTCAGAGTACTAGACGAGTTACATGGCCTAAACAAGTAATGAGTATTTAGCTAATAACAATATAATATTTTATAACTTATAGCTATTAGTTTATTTCTAAATTATGTAATAAGTTAGTACACAGAGAAAATTATTGATTTTTAGTGGAGCAAGAAATTCGGAGTAACTACTGCTAATATCTTTGCTACAATATTACAATATAAAACAATTATTTATATTTGTTATCTTATAAAATTGTCAAATTCCATTCTAGATTATAATCAATTATAAATCGTAATATTATAAAATAGAAAAAGTATTATTGAATTCAGTCCGGATCTGCCCAATAAAACCTAGGGTTAAATTTTTCCATATCATTATAATTTTCACAGTTTTTAAATATATCATCGGTGTGCCATCGAATGATGGACCGTAATCATTTATAGCGATATTTTTTAAATTACAGAAAATTAAATTATAATGACATTTTTATAAATTTTTGTAAAACCAACCGGACGAGAGGCACACCGCTCCACCGCTCGGTCGGCTTCAGCCTTCAGGAAGAAAAGGGGAAGGAAGCCACCAGCTCAAGTTCAAACCCTTAACCCCCGCGGCCGCCGCCGATGGCCACCTCCTCGCGCTCCCCCGCCTCCTCTCGCCGCGGCGGTGGCACGCGGCAGTCCCCCTTCTTCCGTGACCTCGCCTCCCCAATCCCGTCCCACCGCGCCGCCTCCCGCTTCGCCTCGGCCGCTCAGTCCGCCACGCCGCCGCCCCCGCCTCTCTTTACCCTCGACGACCGCGTGGCCGCCGCGGACTTCTCCCCCGACCCCGTCGCCTCCTCCCTCCTCCCTGTCGCGGCCTCCCCCTCCCCCCGCGCCGGCGCCAGCCGCTCCCCGTCATGGGAACGCTCCCGCGGCAGGGCTTCAGCCCCGGGATCCCCCATGGACGGGGTCGTGGAGCCTCCCCGGAAGGAGGTGATTGCTTTGCCCCCTCCGTCGAGCCCTGGTACTCCACCTCCTCCACCTCCGGTCGCGGAGGCACAGTCGCCCGTTACCCCGGCACCCGTGGAGGCTGCTATGGAGCAGGCGATGAACGGAGGGGAGGTAGATCGGGAGGAATGGATCACTGTATTCGGGTGAGGAAACGATTCCTACTTTGGTCTATAGTGGTTTAGCAATTTGTAGTCAGAGGCGTAATGACATGGTAAGCTCGGTTCTGGAGGTAGCTTGGTGCTGTGAGTGTGGGTCGAACTTGCGCCAATGCAGCTGAGGGAATTATTGTGCAGCATGGTTTATTCCTCTGTCGTCTGCTTGCTCCTTTGTATGGCTGTATGCTGATGAGATGATGGGCTACATCAGAGTTCTTAGTTTGTCTGTCAATTGCCCAACAGTACTAAGCCTAGCTCTTGAATGTTCTCAATTGAATCTTTCTACTTACAATTGGTTTTGTTAGTTTTTGTAGGTTCTTCCTGAAAATGGCACAACCATCTTTTGCATTCCTTGGATGCTTGCTAATCCTAAATTTTAGGTGTGTGATGTAATTAATTGTTTTCTTCGTGTTGCTGTTTCCCCCTACAGATCATCCCTTAGAGATACCAACCTTGTTATTCGGGAATTTGAGAAATGTGGAGTAATTTTGCAGCATCACTCTGGTCCAAGAGATGGGAATTGGATCCACATATTATATCAGGTGGTAATAACTAATAACTTTGAACTATTATCAGGCTTCCATTTTATGTTACACCTCACAATTTCCCTGTTGTTACACCTTTTATAACCTTATGATTCATAAGAGAGTGATTCCAATTTTCAGCCTTTCCAAAGGACAATTGGTCCAAGCCCCTTATGTCATCAAGTAGCATTATTGTGGCAGTGGTAGTTTTTATTTGTATAGTCAGATTAAGAGCATATTGGACTTTCTTTTTAATGCTGATATCTTTGAAGTTTTAATTAAGTATTTAAGTTGTTGTCTAACGTTTTTGGATTTGGACAAACCTTTTATTGTAGATATGCTATACTGCTACGCATATGCATCATGTGATGGATTTCCACATTGTTATTTGTTAATGTGGCAATTCAGTCCTAGTTGTGATCTTATACTGACAATTATGTTTGTTATGTACTTTTTCTTGAAGTGCTCTTATGATGCTCAAAAGGCCCTTCAAAAGAATGGTATCCAGCTAAGCAGTGGTGTCATTATTGGAGTGAAGCGTATTGATCCAATGCATCGGCAGCAGCTTGACGATAGGTTCAGTAGAAACAAACAAGGAGGCTTCATGGTTTCCTTGCCTTCAAAGTCTCTTGTCCTGAAGGGCGTCGGCGCATCAAACCAGTTAGGAGCCTTGCCACGTCCATATGATCCTAAAGCTAGCACAAATGCTATCAGAGATGCTGGCCGTCGTGCAACAGGCAGTGTTGCCGCACCAACAAAATCGCTTGTAACGAATGTGATGGATTTGGTATTTGGCATCTAACCTGCCAATTTGAGGACCAGCTATACACCTCCAGACTTCTGTGTTTATTCAGTCTTACTGATGTGCTAGCGAGAGGATGTTAGGATCCAAAGGTTCGGGAGCAGATTTGCCTAAGATTTAGAGATTTTGGAGAGTGATACTTCTCTTTGGCGATGTAACATCTATCTTCTGCAACTTTTTTGCGTTTGGCTGCACCTATGTTGCCCTATAATATGCTACGATGAGAGCTGCTTGTTGTATGTGCTATATTTTACTGAGCGGTATAAGTGTGTTAAACTTCTGAAGGTACAAATATGTCTGAGTTATTAGTCGGTTACCTGGCACCAAAGCAATATCTACAGACATTTTTTTGGCCAAATTGTGTTTTTATATTCAGTAAGATCCACCTGTTTTCAGATGAATGAGGGTAATTTGTGAATTGTCCTTAATTTCGGTACTCCCTCTGGTAAAAAAATACGTGATCAAACTTTTAAAATTTTGGCTGTTAATAACTTTTAAAATATTTACAGACAAGTGTGCTTAATATATGTATACGTAAACAATATCAGTAACACATGTCATTATTTAGATCCTGTTTAATTTCTTTAGGTTTCTCAACTAAACTGAACTTTAG
The DNA here is from genome assembly GCA_019279435.1 of Zizania palustris. Lineage (NCBI taxonomy): Eukaryota > Viridiplantae > Streptophyta > Magnoliopsida > Poales > Poaceae > Zizania > Zizania palustris. Next base: position 5,955,839 of record JAAALK010000284.1, read on the forward strand.
TCCCCTTCTACGTAGGTGACTAACTTTAGTCCATTCTTGTTTACATGACTAAAGGTCATTAATGCAATAGAACAAAGACCAAATTACCCCTATTTGCATTTTTTTGCCCTAGCTTGTCTTGTTTGAAGTTAAGAGAAGATCCGATCCAAGCCATGGTGGACCCAGTTAGGAGAAGAACACAGGCGGTGGCGGCGTAGGGAGTAGTCGGGCTAGCGGCGTGGATGGCTGGTGGAGGCGTGGGGACGGTGGCGACGTAGAGAGCAGTGGGGGCAATAATGGGGACGGTCGGCGGAGGCGTGGGGACGAACGAGGGTGGTAGTGGTGTAGGGAGCAGTGGGGGTGACGATGGAGACGATTGATAACGGCAAAGATGGCTGACAACGATGAGAATGACCGACAGAGGCGTGTGGATGAGCGGTAGTAGTGGTGGCATAGGGAGCAATGGGGGCGGCGGCGGGGATGCCGACAGAGGCGTGGGGACGACCGACGATAGCAGGGATAATTGGTGGAGGCTTGGGAGGGCCAGTAATGGTGGCAACGGGGATCAAGAGAGAGCTAGGGCAAAGGTGGGATTGAGAAGAGTGAGGGCAGGTTAATGTGACCTTTTAGTCTCTTTTAACACCCTTTTGGGAACTAAAAGATTAAACTTGTCTCTTTTAGTTCTTATGCTTGAAAATTTTAGAACTAAAAGGTATTAAACTTTAGTCCTAAAGTTTAGAAGCCTCAAACTAAACACTCCTTTACACAAAAAATCACTATAGATTTTTTATTCACGAGTGTCCACTAAAACTTATAAACTCGACCTTACATTTTACATATTTTTAGCCAACATATTTTCCATTTAACAACGATAATGCCAGCCATTAATCCGTATGGTATTTTTGCATTGGAATTGATTTTGTGCTAAAGCCTTCTCAGAAAGACTGTTCTAAAAAATACGGTTACTACGAGGGTCCTTACCTCGAAAATGCAACAAATCCCAACGCTGGACTGGAAGCGCCGTGGTGTCTACCGATCGCGAGCTCTCCTCGCTTCGTCTCCCCCTCGACCCACCGCCGCGACTCGGCCGCAATGGCGGAGCCCGGGTCCTCCACGGCAGCGGCCGCGGACGGCGGAGGCTGCCGCCTCCGCAACGCCTTCGGCGGCGTGCTGTGCGCCTTCACTCTGCTCCTCATCGGCGTCCTCGCGTTCTCGATCCGCCTCTTCTCCGTAAGATCCGATCCATGCGTCCAGATCCGGTTCGTTGTTCGTCTAGTGTTTCCGGAATTGTACATTGCTAAACGGCCCTTCGTTCTGTGCCGCAGGTGATCAAGTACGAGAGCGTGATCCACGAGTTCGACCCGTACTTAAATTTCCGCGTCACTCAGGTTGAATTGAGGTGTTCCATCTGTTCTGTTTTATTCTTCCGTTGAGTATGCGGTATTTAGTTCAAATCATATAGTTCTGCAATGTTCTGTTGATTCTGAGTGTCCGTGCCGGTGGGTTCTGGGTTTTGCAAAGTGATCTGTAGTAGATTTCCTTTACTATGTGATGATTAGTGCAAGTATGGAGCAACAGATGGTTACACAGGGGCATGACTTGCTTGCTTGAATCAGTTACTCATATTCTCCTCAGCACTTTTCATCATGAAAGATTACTCTAATATTATGACTTGACTGGACCCATAGACTTTCTTTTCCATGTTTCACATGTCATAGTAATAGTTTCAACTTTAACGAAAGAAGAGGAGAACAATTTGTGGAGTACTGGAGTATTCATGATTGTTGATTTTTAATGCAATTCAATATTTCCGAATTGTTGGAAGCTGCTCAATGACCACAAGTGTGTTGTGTTGTCACTTGAAAATCCCAATATAATTTAGTTGCCATTGCCACTATCTAGAATTTATCGGCTGAATTCACCAGTCATTGGGTTTGGAATTTAAAATCTGTTACATGATCCTTTTTTTGCTCCCAATGTCCCATGAATTTTTATCAAAAGAGCGAATTTCAATTTCAATTTATTTTTAATAATGGTCATTAAATATTTTAGTCTTTCCTACTCTAATCACAAATCACTTATACAGGTCCCCTCATACATCTCAAGATCTGTTGCAGGAAGCTATGATAATGAAGCTGTAGCAATATTTGCCTTGATATTCACATTTTATCTATATGTGAAGGTAATGGTGCATGAGTTTCTTTTTGTTGCCTCTTTAGCATAGCATTATGAACTGACTTGTTTTCGAACAATATGCAGACACTGAACACAGGATCACTCTTTTATGCAACGCTCAATGCTCTCTCATATTTCTACATGGTAATATCTGATAATTTTAGACCATGTTTTCAAGTTATCTTTATAATCATGTGGTAACCTTGTCCAGGTCTGTTCTTGGGGAGGTTACACATTCATCATCAACCTTATTCCAATGCATGTGCTGTGCATTGTAACTGGCCGCTATTCTTCACGACTTTACATTGCATATGCTCCCCTTGTAAGTGGATAAGATCATCCTCTGCTTTGTTCAATCTTAACAAAAAACAAAGAAACGAAAAGAAAATAAACAGATGAAACAAGTATTCCAGTGATACTGCTTGTCTGGAAACGGACTTTATCTGATAATCTATTTTGCAGGTTATACTGGGAACACTTCTAGCAGCCTTAGTACCCGTGGTTAGTTTTAATGCACTAATGACATCTGAGCACTTTGCTTCATTTCTGGTATCTACATAAATTGTCTTATGCACACAGTTTCTTCCCTGTAGAAATTTCTTCATTAAGATCATTGACTCATTATACCCATTAAAACTTGAGAAATAACTAGTGATCTTTCTCTCCCTCCCCCCCCCCCCCCCCCCGTAACTCCACTGAAGACAAACACAATAAACCACCAATGATTGCATCGATGACAATATACCCTATGTTCGTAATCCTTCATGTGGTTGCTCTTGTGTATTACATAAAAGGACTTCTGACTCACATGCTGTTTAAAGTAGCTATGACTCTTGTCATAAGTGTTGGCTTGTAAGTGTCTGGCTTTATCTATCATTAGTATCCATGAGAAACTAGACATTGAACTTGTTGTTTATTCGCTGGGACCAATAAGCAGCACCTATCTGTCAGAATTTTAACTGTAGTTTTCTTCTTTGAAATAGTATCATAACCAGCATATGCTAATATCAAGATCCTTCCTGCAGGGCTGTTTGTTTTGCAGTAGTAGCTATACTCATCGCATTGGTGGCATCTAGCCCTACAAAAGGCTGGAGCGGGCGCAGTTTGAGTCTACTTGACCCGTACATTTTTACCACAGCTAATGTTAAGACTTGTTTCCCATACTGGGCTGGGAACTGTTACATGAAATAATAGTTAATTTCACCAGCTAACAAAAGCAATGCCCACTTCTGATGCTTACTTTTAGACACAGTAAATAGTTTTTATTTCCAAATTAGCACACACCTTCAGTCTTCGTGATGCATGATTTATTCTGAATTATGTATATCACAATGTCTTGTTGGGGTTTATTTTCTTCTGGTTCTCTTTCTGTATCATAGCATCACATTTATTCCATTTTTTGACAGAACCTATGCAAGCAAGTACATTCCCATCATTGCTAGCGTCAGTGAACATCAACCCCCTACTTGGCCCTCCTATTTTCTGGATATCAATGTGTTAGCCTTCTTGATTCCTGCTGGGATCATTGTAAGCAGTATACTTTTTCAATCTGGATTGAATTAGCATAAGTATTAGTTCTAACTAGTTGATATTGACATGGTCAACAGTCGTGCTTCTTGCCTTTATCCGATGCAAGCTCCTTCATGGTCTTGTACTTGGTCACTGCAGCATACTTTTCTGGAGTAATGGTACGAATGTGTGTATTGGAAAAGCATCTATAAATCTATGTTCATTTGTATTTACATATTAACTTTTCTTTATGTTTATTCTCTTTTAGGTGCGGCTTATGCTTGTTCTTGCTCATGCTGCCTGCATTTTATCAGGAATTGCTCTCTCTGAGGCTTTCAATGCCCTCACACGATCAATTAAATGTCAGCTAGCAAAATTATTTGATGACAGCTCTGCTGCTGTACGGTTGCTTTCTTCAATGTTTCTCTGCTCTGTCAGAATATAATTACTTAGCTTTGCCCTCGGCAAACTTATTGACAACATGTTTCTTCTGAAACATAAGTCAGGGGATAGTAGCACAGAGAGTTCCAGCGCTAGAACTGCCTCTACAAATTCAGCAAAAAATGAGAATAGGTCTGAAAAAACCAAAACAATTCCAAAGGAAAAACCATCAAAGAACCGGAAGAAGGAAAGAGAAGTGACTGAAAGTGTGCCTGTAAAGCATAAAAAAGAAAAGAAGCTATTGGTATTGCCTATGGAAGCATCTGTTATTGGTATTTTGTTGTTATTCATGTTAGGTGGTTTCTATGTGGTAAGCAAACTATTCTGTGTCTTGCCAGAAATGATCTCTCTTGTATATAGGGAGGCACCTTATGAAACATACTTTTGTAGGTCCATTGTGTGTGGGCAGGAGCTGAGGCATACTCAGCTCCTTCAATTGTGTTGACTTCACGTTCACATGATGGATTGCATATTTTTGATGATTTCCGTGAAGCCTATGCATGGCTGAGCCATAACACAGATGTTGATGACAAGGTACACTCATCGCTTGCCTTCTATTGCTATATGCACTGTCTTTTGCTTACAGCAAGGTGTTCTGCTGCAGGTTGCATCATGGTGGGATTATGGTTATCAAACAACTGCAATGGCCAACAGGACTGTGATTGTAGACAATAATACCTGGAACAATACTCACATAGCAACAGTTGGGACAGCGATGTCATCCCCAGAAAAAGCGGCTTGGGAGATCTTCAATTCTTTAGATGTCAAATATGTTCTTGTTGTATTCGGAGGTTGATATTTTATGGACTTTTGGAAAAATAAACCTGGAACTAGTGGGACCCTAGATCCCTCATCCCTGACATTGAGTTTTTGCTTTACAGGGCTTGTTGGCTACCCTAGTGATGATATTAACAAGTTTCTTTGGATGGTTCGCATAGGAGGTGGTGTATTCCCTCACATCAAGGAACCTGATTATCTTGTGAGTTGTTATATGTTATCGACGCTTTCGTTGGACGAAAGTACACGCGGCGGAACAAACGGGATGGAACCTAGGGCTGGCGCAAGTAGAACCAGGGGGTGTGCAAGGGCCAGGGGAGTCTTTTGTTATTTTGCTAGATGAATAATGTGCTGTCTTTTATCTCCATTAAGGCAGTAGTTTGATTAGTTTCCTTTTAATTAGTAGATTGGATTGTTTCCTTAAAAATAGGAGATTGATCTGTAATTCCTTAAGAATAGTAGATTGATCTGTATTAGGGGGGCCTAATATATAAAGGCCTAAGTAGTTTCGTATGGGGATCATCCAGGAATAAAATCTTTCCCTAACCAGGGCGGGATTACCTGGACACCAGGCCGAGCTCCTTGCCGGCGCTGGTTCTCCGGTGATCGCCGACCTTCCACTGCGTTCGTGTCCACCGTTTCGCGTTTGAGTTGGTGTCTTCTTCCTGTTCTTGTGTTCTGCAATCAGAACAAGACAGAGGGGGAAATCAGTTGGTATCAATTTGGTATCAGAGCCATCCGGAGCAACGACATCATGTCCGGCTCCACGAACGATCCTGCGACCATGTCCGTGGATGAGAAGCTCGATTCCCTCATGGGGGCGGTCACACGGTTGATGGGTCAGATAACGACGATGAACGGTCGCCTTGATGCCCATGACCGGCGGTTGGCACTGGTGGAACAACCGGCAGGGGAACAGAAGGTGGCAGGTGCTGTCCACGTCGACACCAATGGTGAACCCGTCTTCAATCAAGAGGAACGTGTTGGTGGGAGTGGCCGGCAGGACCATGGCCGGGATTTAGGAGGACATCCAGGAACGGAGACCCCCTACTATGGCCGGCCAGACCTTGGAGGCACTAGAGGAGGAGGCAGCAGGGGATTCCAGGAGGATTTTGGCCGAGGCAACAGGGGATTCCAGGAGGATTTCGGCCGAGGATGGGGCGGCCGGGGGCGCCCGGATGATGGAGGTTTCCGTCGGCCGAAGCTGAATTTCCCTACCTTTAACGGGGAATCAGACCTGCTGACCTGGATCAACAAATGTGAGACATACTTCCGCGGGATGCGCACTATGGCTGAAGAGAAGGTATGGATTGCCTCGCTGCACATGGAGGGGGTGGCAGCAGAGTGGTATTACAGCCTAGAAAGGGACAACGGCGTGCCTACATGGCCACGGTTCGTTGACTTCATGCACATGAGATTCGGCCCACCCTTAAGGCATAATGGCCTGGCAGAATTAAAGGAGCTATACCGATCAGGAACCGTGGAGGAATATGAACGGCAATTCTCCCTATTACTCTGCCATTGTGATGATTTGTCGCCAGCACAACAAGTTAACCTATTCACAGCAGGCCTTGGGTGTAGGAAGAGATGGATAGATTCCTCTCCCTTGGGTAGGGAGGATAAAAGGGGAGCCTTACAGGAGGGGCCCACACACCAGGGGCCCCACACACACAACACTCTAACACCCCCCCGCAGTCGAAACTCCGGCGCAGCGGATGTTGAGACTGGAGCGGAACTCGGAGAAGGTGGAGGAAGGCAAGCCTTTGGTGAAGATGTCGGCGAACTGGGAGGTGGTAGGCACATGTAGGACACGGACAGCTCCCACGGCGACACGATCACGAACGAAGTGGAGGTCAATTTCCACATGCTTGGTGCGTTGGTGCTGGACGGGGTTGGTGGAGAGGTAGACGGCGCTGACATTGTCGCAGTAGACCAACGTACTCCTGGCGAGGGGGCAATGGAGCTCCCCGAGGAGCTGCCGGAGCCAGGATGCTTCGGCCACCCCATTGGCAACAGCTCGGTACTCAGCCTCGGCACTGGAGCGGGAGACAACCGGCTGCCGCTTGGATGACCAAGACACGAGGTTGCCACCAAGGAAGACGGCATAGCCGGAGGTGGAGCGACGCGTGTCTGGGCAGCCCGCCCAGTCGGCGTCAGTGTAAACCACGAGGTCAGCAACAGGAGAGCGCCGAAGGTGAAGCCCAAAGTCGAGGGAGCCGCGCAGATAGCGGAGAATCCGCTTCATAGCGGTAAGGTGCGGGTCCCTGGGGTCGTGCATGTGAAGGCACACCTGCTGCACCGCATAGGAGATATCCGGTCGAGTGAAAGTGAGGTACTGAAGGGCGCCAGCAATGCTGCGGTAGGCAGTGGGATCATTCACTGGTGTGCCCTTTGTACCGGAAATCTTGGACTGAGCATCGACTGGAGTGGCACAGGGCTTGCAGTCAGTCATCCCTGCGCGTTGAAGGACATCCAAGGTGTACTGGCGCTGGTGAAGGAAGAGGCCATCAGGGCGGTGTTCCACTGTCACTCCCAAGAAGTGATGGAGCACACCAAGGTCCTTCATGGCAAACTCCTGCTGCAACGAGGAGACAATCCGCTGAAGTAGAGACTGGCTGGACGCAGTGAGAATAATGTCATCCACATAAAGCAGCAAGTAGGCTAAGTCAGCACCGTGGTGGAGTACAAACAAAGAAGTGTCACTCTTGGCTTCGCTGAACCCCACAGACACCAGGAAGGAGGCGAACCGACTGTACCAAGCCCGAGGAGCCTGCTTCAGACCATACAGAGACTTGTTGAGCCGGCAAACACGCTCAGGGTGAGCAGGATCCACAAAACCCGCAGGCTGGCTGCAGTACACAGTCTCCGTCAGGGTGCCATGGAGGAAGGCATTCTTCACATCAAGCTGGTGAACTGGCCAGGACCTCGAGAGAGCCAGGGAGAGCACGGTCCGAACAGTCGCAGGCTTCACCACCGGGCTGAAGGTCTCATCATAGTCAACTCCAGGGCGCTGGGTGAAACCCCGAAGGACCCAGCGAGCCTTGTAGCGATCCAGCGAGCCATCTGCCTTGCGTTTATGTGTCCAAATCCACTTGCCGGTGACCACATTGCAGCCAGAGGGGCGAGGCACCAGTTCCCAGGTCTGATTGGCCAGAAGGGCTGCATATTCTTCCTCCATCGCGTGGCGCCAGTGAGGATCCGCCAGGGCGCCACGAACAGTGGAGGGTATGGGAGAGACTGGCGGCGCCGTAGCGGTGGAGAGGACCAGGCGGTCAACTGGACGGAGGACCCCCGCAGCCCGCCGAGTCACCATTGGGTGAGTGTGGCGGGGATCGCGGTGGAGAAGGGGCGGGTGGTACACCGGCGGCTCGGCGCGAGAGCAGGCCGGTGCAACCCCCGTCGGGCGGCGCTGGTAGACCCGAACAGGGTCGGCGTAGCGGGAAGAAGATGCTGGGGCCGCGCGTGGCGCGGCAGGTGTCGCGGGGACACGGGGCACGGCCGAGGCCATGTCCGGGGTGGAACACGGCGCCGACGGCAACATCGGGCCAACCCCGGGCACAGGAGGCGACAGGGACGGGGCCGCGTGCTGCACGGACGAGGACGGCGGGGCCGCGCATGGCACGGAGGGCCACGCCGGCTGGTGAGGAGTGGCCGCACGAGGCACAGCCGGGGGTACGGGGGCCGCACGTGGTACAATCGGGGGCACGGGGGCCGCGGGCGGCACGGCGGGCAGCTCCGCTGCCACACATGGCTCGTCAGCTGGCGGGAGAGCCACCGGAACAGCTGGGGTTGCACCTGCAGAAGACAAAGGTGGCTGAACCACCGGGTCAGTAGAAAACAGGGAGTCCAACTCAAGGCTAGTGGCGGGGGTGGAGTCGACGGAGAAAGGAAAGACTGACTCGGCGAAGATGACATGTCGTGAAATAAGAACACGACGAGAAGAGAGGTCAAAGCAACGGTACCCCTTATGATCGGGGGAGTAGCCGAGAAACACGCAAAGGGTCGAGCGGGGCGCAAGCTTGTGAGGAGCCGTGGCGGAGGTGTTGGGATAGCAAGCGCACCCGAAAACACGAAGGTGAGAGTAGGAAGGAGGAGTACCAAACAAGGCATGGTGAGGGGTGGGAGCGCACGTGGCCTTAGAAGGCAGGCGATTGAGGAGATAGGTGGCAGTAAGGAGGCTCTCAGCCCAGAAGCGAGCGGGAGCCGAAGCCTGAAAGAGCATGGAGCGCATAACATTGTTAGTGGTACGAATCATGCGCTCAGCCTTGCCGTTCTGAGGGGAGGTATAGGGGCACGACATGCGCAATTGGACTCCCTTCGAGAGGAAGAAAGCCCGAGAAGCAGAGTTGTCAAACTCACGCCCGTTATCACACTGGACCGCCTTGATGATGACACCGAACTGAGTGGACACCCACGCAAAGTAGTGAGAGAGAGAGGGAAAGGTATCAGACTTGGACCGCAAGGGAAAGGTCCAAGAATAGTGAGTGAAATCATCAAGAACCACCAAATAGTATTTAAAGCCAGAAATACTCGGGATCGGGGATGTCCACAAGTCACAATGAATGAGATCAAAAGGCCGAGCGACATGAGAGGAAGAGACAGGGAAAGGTAAACGGGTATGACGACCTAACTGGCACGCATGACAAATATGCTCACTAGCATCCCTAGAACAAGAGATAGAGGGGGTACTACTGAGCTTAGTCAAAACGTCAACGCCAGGGTGACCAAGCCGGCGGTGCCAGAGAGTGGAGGAAGTGATGGCAGCAAGCACGGGCGTAGGGGAGGCCAAAGGAGGGGCAGCGGAGGGCGGAAGGTGAAGGGTGTAGAGAGGGCCAGTGCTATCACAACGGAGAAGAGACTGTCGTGTTGCCAAATCCTTCACCGTCAACCCGCAAGGGTCAAACTCTACGGAACAGGAGTTGTCAGAGGTGAATTGACGAATAGAAAGAAGATTTTGAACAATACCCGGGGCAACAAGAACGTTGGGAAGACAGAAAGAACCACATGGAGCCGCATCACCCACAGAGGTGACCGGAAGAGAGGACCCATTTCCAACCATGATGGAAGAGGGGTACGATGGGTGGGGCGGCCTTGTGGAAGAAAGAAGATCGACGTGCGGAGTGACATGGAAGGAGGCTCCCGAGTCGGCCACCCAGTCCATGGAAGTGGGCGGTGGGCAAGAGGATAGCATGCAAGCCGCCTGGTCCCACCCACTGGACCACGGTGCCCAACCCGGAGGCGGTGAGTGCAACACCGGTGGAGCCAAGGGCAGAGACAGCAGGTGGTGAGCCGGCCCGGTGAGCAAGGCCGCCGGTGCTGGGGACGACAAAGGAGCCCCATCAGGAAACTGCCCGGGCCACATGGAAGAAGTGGCGGGGAGATCGACGGCGCCGAATCGGCACGGGAGGGCAGCCCTGGCGGCCATGGAGGGGTGGCCGGTGGCGGCGGCCAGGGAGGTGGCTGCAGCCAAGGAGGGCCCGACAGGGGCAGCCATGAAGGGGCCGGCAGCCAGGTAGGTGCCAGCGGCGGCCATGGAGGGGGGCGCAGCGGCGACAACGTCCATGGAGGCGGCCAGGCCGAAGGGGGAGGGGCGCCCGGCGGCGGCGGAGGGGATCCCGGCGGCGGCGGCCATGGAGGGGCGCGCGGCGTCGGCGGCCAGGGAGGGGGCCAGGCCGAAGGGGAAGGGGAGCACGCCGGTCATGGTGGCGGTGACGGCAGGACCAGCGACGGCAGCGCCGGCGGCAGTAGGAGGGCCCCCCCATGGTCGGCCAGTGCATGGCCGTGGTGCGGGGGAGGGGGGCGGCGCCCCCGGGGCCAGGGAGAGGCCGGCGAGGCCGGCAGCAGCAGGAGGGGGCCTCCCCATGGTCGGCCCCTGCATGGCCCTGGCGGGGGGGAGGGGGGGCGGCACTGTAGTGGTCAGGGGAGGGCCGGGGGCGGCAGATTCGGCCGCCCCGGCGTCGGGTCCGGGCGGAGCGGGCGGGCCGGCGGCGAAAAAGCACAGGGGGAGGCCGGCAGCGGCGGATCCGGCCCCGCCGGCGTCGAGGCAGGGCGGGGGGAGCCCGGCGGCGCCAGATCGGGCCGCCCCGGCGGCGGATCCGGGCGGGAGAGGGGCGCCGGCGTCGAGGAAGGGCGGGGGAAGCACGGCGGCGCCGGATCGGGCCGCCCCGGCGGCGGATCCGGGCGGGAGAGGGGCTCCGGCGTCGAGGGAGGACGGGGGAAGGCCGGTGGCGGCGGAACCCGGCGGGGGGAAGCCGGCGGCGGCAGATCCGGCCGCCCCGGCGGCGGATCCGGTCGGGAGAGGGGCGGATCCGGCCATGGTGCCGGAACCCAGCCCACGAAAAGGGGAGGAGGAGGAGAAGGAGAAGGTGGTGGAGCACGCCGGAGGAGGTGCGACGGCCAAGGAGGCGACGGCAGCGGCGCCGGTGGCAGGGGAGAAGAGGAGGAGCCTAAGGCTCTGATACCATGTAGGAAGAGATGGATAGATTCCTCTCCCTTGGGTAGGGAGGATAAAAGGGGAGCCTTACAGGAGGGGCCCACACACCAGGGGCCCCACACACACAACACTCTAACATTGGGGAACCCCTAAGTACCGACGTGGAGCTTCAGCGGCCGACGCACTTGCAGACCGCTATGAGCTTGGCTCGGGCATATGAGCGTAGGGAGTTACAAACTGTAAAAGGGAAGGGGGTCAGCCGTCCCCAACAGAACACGGCCAAATCTGGTGGGCCTGGACAGTCCGGCGGGGTCTCAGGACAGACTGGAAAGGGGGGACAGAACAATAAGCAACGCTTCAAGCGTCTATCAGCAGAGGAGTTGGCAGCAAAGAGGGCCAACGGAGAATGTTATTACTGTCCAGAAAAATACTCCGCTGATCACAAGTGCTAGGTCAAGGGGATCTTCCTGTTAGAATTGGAGGATGATGAGGAGGAAGGTGAGGCAGTGGAGGATCTAGGGATTTCCCTCCATGCTCTCACAGGCATTGACATGAGCAGCACAATGAAACTTCAGGTCACCATTAGCAATGTAAATCTGGTTGCCTTGGTCGACTCAGGGTCCACCCACACATTTATTCAGGAGGGGGTAGCAGCGCGGCTGGGGCTGCAAGTTGACCCACGACCAGGCCTCTCTGTCCGCGTGGCGAATGGGGATTCCGTGCCCAGCACGGGCATCTACAACAAACTGCAGATTTCCATCGACACGGAGACGTTTGATATATCTTGCTATGGCCTTGCCCTGGCCGGTTTTGATCTGGTACTAGGGGTTCAATGGCTGAGATCCCTAGGGCCAATTCTCTGGAATTTCAGCACCTTATCCATGGAATTTTGGAGATACGGCCGCACTGTTCGTTGGACGGGTGTGGGAGCACCGACCCCACAATGCGCGGCCTTGGCAGAACCACAGGATGTGTTGGCTGCCCTTCTTGAGTCCTACAAGGACATATTTGAGGAGCCTCGCGGTTTGCCGCCACCACGTCGCCATGACCACCGTATCCGCCTCCTGCCAGGGACGCCACCAGTGGCGGTTCGGCCATATAGGTACCCTCAATTATTGAAAGATGAAATTGAACGACAATGTACTGATATGTTGCAGCAAGGGATTATACGGGAGTGTACATCGGCTTATTCATCACCAGTCCTACTGGTGAAGAAGGCCGACAAGACTTGGCGATTCTGCGTCGATTATCGCGAGCTGAACACCAAGATGGTGAAGGATAAGTTTCCGATTCCAGTGGTGGACGAGCTGCTCGACGAGCTTCGTGGAGCTCGTTTCTTCACCAAGTTGGACCTCCGGAGCGGATACCATCAAGTTCGCATGCATCCCGACGATGTGGAGAAAACGGCCTTCCGTACACACCAAGGGCATTTTGAGTTTCTGGTAATGCCATTCGGCCTGACGAATGCGCCGTCTACATTTCAGTCCTTGATGAATGAGATTTTGAGGCCATTTATTCGCAAGTTTGTCCTGGTCTTTTTTGATGACATATTGGTTTTTAGTTCTTCTTGGGCAGCACATTTGCAACAGGTCAAACAGGTGTTTGAGGTCATCAGGACAAACAAATTGGCCCTTAAACAGACTAAATGTTCATTCGGCATGCCATCAGTTACATATTTGGGCCACATTATCTCTGCACAAGGTGTTGCAATGGACCCAGAGAAGATTGCAGCAGTTGAAGCATGGCCACAACCACAGTCCCTACGTGCTCTCAGGGGTTTTCTCGGTCTCACCGGGTATTACCGGAAATTCATCGCAGGTTATGGTGCTGTGGCAGCCCCTCTAACAACCCTCCTCAAGCGGGAGGCCTTCCGGTGGTCCGACGAAGCTCATGAGGCATTCTATCATCTCAAACAGGCCCTCATGACAGCACCTCTGCTCCAGATGCCCGACTTCACCAAGCCCTTTGTGGTTGACTGCGATGCTTCGGGTTCGGGATTTGGAGCAGTGCTGCATCAGGGAGATGGAGCCATTGCATATTTCAGTAGAGCAGTAGCACCCCACCACCAGAAATTGCCGGCGTATGAAAGGGAGTTGATTGGGCTGGTCAAGGCAGTACGGAACTGGAGACCATATCTATGGGGCCGGGCGTTCCTAGTCCGAACAGAGCATTACAGCCTAAAGTTTATACTGGATCAACGGCTGTCCACAATTCCCCAACATACATGGGTCAACAAGTTGTTTGGCTATGATTTTTCAGTGGAGTACCGTGCGGGGAAATTAAATGGTGCGGCCGATGCGCTCTCACGTAGGGATGAAGAAGCGGCTGCCGCAAATGCTATCTCCGCACCACAGTTTCAGCTGTTTGATGTACTACGGGCTGAGGTGGACAGTGACCCGCAGGTGGCAGAAATAAAAACGAAATTGGCAGCAGACACAATGCCAGAGGGGTGGACAGCAGCAGATGGACTGCTGCTTTACAAAGGAAAGATCTTTGTTCCTGCAGCTTCTTCGGTTTGGCCACAAATACTTGCAGAGGCGCATAATAGTGGGCATGAAGGCATTGAGAAAACCTTACATAGGTGGCGGGCCACATTTTACAGCCCTAAAGCAAGCAGCCGTGTACGGGAGTTTGTACGGGGCTGTTTAACGTGTCAACGCAACAAAACAGAACACCTCCACCCAGCAGGACTGCTGCAGCCTTTGCCAATTCCGTCGGAAGTTTGGAGTGACATTTCAATGGATTTTGTGGAGGGATTTCCCAGAGTGGGAGGTAAATCGGTAATTCTCACGGTGGTGGACAGGTTCTCCAAGTTTGCCCACTTTATCCCATTGGGTCATCCATATACAGCAGCTTTGGTGGCGAAGGCATTTTTTGAAGAAATTGTTCGGCTACATGGGATCCCATGCTCAATTGTAAGTGACCGTGATACGGTGTTCACTAGTGCTTTTTGGGCAGAATTGTTTCGGCTTGCAGGGGTCAAATTGCTGCTGAGTTCGGCCTTTCACCCCCAAACAGACGGTCAGTCGGAGGTGGTCAATCGGG